>JAYJLX010051213.1:0-32253 GCA_036873525.1 Chalinula nematifera | reverse complement strand
GTATACAAATGAATTGTCTGACCTTTTAACATTGCTATAGTGTGGACTTGCTGGTTTGAAAGCGTTGTGTTGTCAAACTATGTTTGCATTAGATGAAGTGTATATACATGTATAACAGCGAGGGTTCAGCACTTTAGTGCTTTCATTTTCCCAGTACTTGTTTGACGAAAATGTCCAAGCAGTTTGAAAACTTCCTCAACGAACTTCAAGAAGGTGTTTACGACACCAAAGATCCCAAAATTAAGGTAAAAAAATGCCCTGTTGTATACAGCAGGTACATATACATGTAGTTAATATATCCATATGCAGTCGTTTTTTGTAAGCTTAACCTACTGTACCCACATCTTTTTGTAATGATTTGTTTTAGTACCTTAAGGGTGTTGGGGGGAGCACCTTGTGGTTAGGGATCGCCATGGTTACATGCTTAGGGTGTGTATTTTGTGTGTAATAACAGTGATAAAGAAAGGGGTGGGGCAGGTAGGGAGGGAAGGGGGAGGGGGTGGCTAAAGGAGAGGCTACTCTATTACTAAATTACATGTGTTGTACATATGTGGGTGTAGAGAGTGTTCATGTTGCCTTATAAGGAATAATGACTGTCATTGATGAGTTGTGAACTCCTATCAGATTATTGCCATAGATATACTTGTTATACAATGTACGTGGGATTTGTACATGTACATGTATGTATGATTTATATGGCTGGTTTGCTCTCAGTGAGTAAGTAATCATTAATGAATCACTCCACTGTCTGTCTGTCTGTTACATATATGTAATCTGTCCTCTATCAGATCGTGTCCCCGCTGGCTACCAGAGCACAAACTGTGAAGGGTGAGCTAAGCGACACCGAGGGGTTAAAGTACAAGTTGGAAGAAAAAGGAAAGGAGATTTTGGAGTTGAAAAAGGCATTGAAAATGAAGGGACAAGAGATTGGGGAAGTGAATGTGAAGGTTGACCTATTGGAGAAGAAACTAGAGATTGCAGATTCAGAGGTACATGTATAGTGTGTGTACATGCCACATTGTGCATGTACTGTATGTAATCATGTACACGTAAATTATAAATTATTATGATAAAAATAATCATCCCAATTTGAATCGCATTCCCCCCTCCCCTCCCCTTTCCTTCCCTCCCCTCCCCTCCCCTCTATTACACAATTATGTAACCTTTAGTGTGCTCGTAAAGTTGAAGAAGAGAAAATGGAAACTGAGCGAATCAAAACTGTCATGTTACAGCAAGAAACGTACGACAGACAGGCAATAGTTTTACATGTACACTTACATGTACTACACTTCCTTACATGTACATGTACATGTACTTCACAGGATCACTAACATGTATTGTACATGTAGACATGCCCACATGCATTATGTAAATACTGACATTCACAGTAGTACTAGTGTCTGTCTGTAGGTGGTAACGGCTCTGTGATTGCCATAGTAACGCTGTAATAATATTTATACTGCGCCTAATAGTCTCTGGTTGTTCCTCTAGTTGTCATGGGTGAACTGACCCTTGTTATAAGCTATGAGACACATGTACATGTATAATGTACAGTATACATGTACATGTACATGCATGTACATGTATGTGGTAAGTTGTTGCTGGAGGGTGAGACTACCAGATGGCTAATGGTGGGTAGGAAATTGTCTTATATTGCGAAATAATAAACTGCGTTTGATTGGCTCAGGAACTTTGTCTCTGTCTCACTTTAAACTACCATTACTGGACTTTTTTCCAGCCTTTTGTATTTTTTTTATAGCCCATCAAAGCAGTTGGAATTAGTGACATCATTTTTATTCTAGAGAGTAACCATACAGACTAGTAATGCATGCACTGTACAGTAACCACACTTTGTTTCATGTGAACGTCTCCTATAGATTTGCTTCCTTATTTGTCTAAGTATTTACCAAACTTGAAACTTGATATGTAATAGTACTCCAGTCCTACGCCTACGGTAGTCAGCCATCACATGTATATACACTGCAAAGCATTATCACAAAGTGAATAGTGACGATACATGAGGTGGCAGCAGTACTATACCTGCATATCCCTTCATATCCCTTGTGATGTAACTATCAGTTGCTAAAGGAATGTCTTTACTTACACCTGCATCCTGCATATCTGTACACTGATCCTCTGCACACCTGCACATCCTGAGTATACCAGTTACTGCACAATACAGGCTGCAGACTACACACTGCACGTTATGGTAGCATTGATTATTAGGATGGTGGATAGATACAATACACTACATGTAATTTTACTTAAATTTATTTGTTGCTAATATTATTTATAATTTTATATTGTACGTTATGTTAATGTGATGGAATAATAGTCTTTTTACATGTACAGTGTCCGAATCATGATTATTGTTATATTGTTACTTTGCTGACTGTTCCTTTTCTCTTTTCATAGTAAGTTCAATAAAGCTATCCAGATGTTACAAACTGACATGGAAGGATTAGAGAACGAGAGAGATAACTTAAAGAAGCAAATGGAGTCACAGTCCAGGACTCCCGTACCTGGTGATATCACTGGTGCACGAAGGAGCTTGTCATTGACTGGAGGTACGTCAAGGAAGAAGAACTTGGTCATTCACTGCCATTAGTTAATCAGCCATTCAATTGAATCATTATTCTTATAGCCATTAATTTTCATTATTTTATTACGTACATACATGTACATGTACACACTGTATCTTCTCTTTCAGGTAATAAAGCTGTATTAGCTGCATTCCTTGCAAAATCACCATCCACATCACGCCACCATAGTCACACCGGGGGAAGTGGGAGTGGCCCAGGGAGCTCCAAGTCGGTACCTGACGTTGCCACTGAACCTCCAGTGTATGATTCATCACCACTCCTACTAGCACATGTAAAAACTTGTTTAACCTGTTTATAATACTGGTTTATTACTTGTACATGTATGTTTGTAGGTTGATTCATTGAAGAAAGCTCTTAGTTTCTCTGTCGATGAAAATATTCGTCTGAAAGCTGAAGTTGCTAAAGTACTTTTTAATCATAATAGTACTAGACTTGTATTTGTACATGTGTATATATATTAAACCAGTCTATAGGATGTGACTGTGCATACTGTATACATGAACCTCCTTTGTGTACATGTATGTACATGTATAGTATAATTATACACGATTGTGTATTTTATCTCTCAGAACAAAATGATGGCACTACGGCCGCTTATCGTTCCAAGACGTTCTGCTGGGAAGTCTGCCAAAACGACACCTTCTGAAGGAGAGAAGAATATCAACAAAGGAAGCACAGAGACATCCTTGCTGACCAAGACATCACAGCTGCTTCAGGTATTGGAAAGAAAAGGGGTTGATTAAGCTTGAGTTTTATAATGAACTCTTTTCTCTGTGTTACTCTCTTTGTAAGGACCTGAACACAGCGATAGCAATGTCTTGTGTAGTGGACATCACCAAGCAAGGGAAAGGTATTCCTAAACCAAAGGAAAAGCTTGCAGATCAGTTATCCACCATTATGGAACTAAAGACGAGAGCTAATACAGTTAGTAACACACACAGACACACACTACCTACACACACATGCATGCACATACTGGCACAAGGAAGCCTTGCCCAGTGTTTACACACTAACACACTTACGCATTCATACTGTTCAATTCACATGGTAAAAAAAAACTCCACTTTTATGAGTTTGTTTGCACATTTGAGCATCCATTATAATAATAGGCTTCTGTGTGTTATAAACATTGAGTGGATGATTGTGTGATCGATCCACACCCTATGGGGTTGGTCGGCTGGCAACTCAGCAGTATCATGGCAGCTTTATGTGTGTGCTGTCTAGTATATTGGTTATTGCTTATATTGTCTGCGTGTGTGTGTGTCCAGAGATGCATATTATTGTGTGTAATAGGCTACTATCGATCCACACCCTATAATTGGTTGGTTGGTCGACAGTATATATGATGGCGTCTGACATGATGTACTGTCTATCCCTTGTACATGTACTGACAGTATGTGATTCTATAAAATTTACAGTGCATTAATAAGGCAATTAATCCACACCTACGATGGGTTAATGGTATAATGGTAATCTGTCTGGTGTATATTGGCTATTTCTGTCTGCGTATCCAGCCCTGTCTATGTGTTTACTGTATGTGTGTGTGTGAATGGTGTGAATTGGATTTTTAACTTATACCCGATCAAACGTGAACTATAATAGTATGAACTGTAGTACACATAATTTAATTTCTTCTTTTTTTTGTGGCCTGAATTTCGGTCAATGTATTACAAGTGTCTACCTTTACTACCCCCTCCCTCCCCCCCCCCTTCCCTCCTTGCTTCTTACCTTATTTTAGTTAAAGCAAGACGCTGAACTCCAGCTAGCCAGCTCTTACCCAGGAGGTGTGGTTCAGACACAAATAAAGCCATTTATATCACCTCAATTCAACAAGGTATAGTGTATACATACACATGTATATGCATGAAAGTTATATACAACAATACCAGCTGTGTAATTACTCAATATTGTAAGTGATGTTCATTAAAGGGGTGTGTATGGGGAGTGGCTTTTGTATGGAGGCATGTATATGTGTATTGGTAGGGTCCCATTAGTGAAGTAATGTACTTTATTACGCAGCTGAACCCCAGTGTTCGCCATATTAAGTGCTTGTTTGATAAACAAGCTTGTTTTGATGTTAAAGTACTTGTTTTATAATAAATGGCAAACAAACTCGCTCCGAATAAAGGTGTATTACCTCACACACCCAGTCACTGTGATTTAATGATGATATCAGTAATGGCTGTTTAAACTGGGTTTCTATTGTCAATCATAACCTCATGACAATGCAATTACTATGATTAATTAATTTAGTCATAGATACATGCTAAAATGTATATTATAATATCCTTTTCTATCAATATACTTTTTCCACACTAAACAGCTTAATACATGTGATTATCTATGATCATTATTAATTTTTTTGCTACTTGTATTTCTCTATAATTTCTGTTGCTCCATTCGTTAGGTGTTGGATGAAACTGTGTCACCTTCTCTACTGGCTAGACTAAAGATTCCTTCTTCGACAGGAGACTCTACAGCCTCAACACACAAGGTGTACGTATCTGCTAAACAGTTTGAAGCTCTCCACAAGGGTTTTATTTCTTAAAAAATATTATACGTTTTAACTATAATACTTTAGCTATAGTTTAACAATCTGCTTTCAGTGCTTTTTTTTTTGAATTTTAATACTCAGAGAGAACTTTAAAATAATTTGATAATAATTAATAATTGTTTCTGTTAAAAATCAATTCTTACAAAAAAATAATGATCGTCGGTAGTTAATTGAACAGTAATAATATTGTTATGTATGTAGTAATAATTGATAATATTTAATTTACATGATAAAACATTCACAATTAAGACCATTTAAAAAGTAATTATTAATGTATATTGAATTACTATTACTGTACATAAAGTTCTACTATTTCAAGTGGTGTGTCCTCATTGGCCAGGTTCTCGTTTCCACACACTCTTAATTCGATATCTGAGGTAGTTGTTTCGGGTAGTTGCGTGCAAAACACCCCATTGTTTCCATTGCAACATTTACTGTTCGGGCCACACCCTTTTCCGTCCCAAAGGGGATCATCCAGGTAGTACGTATTATATGCGAACAGATCTCTAGACCCAGTTTCGCAGAAATAATTGTCCTTCATGAAGTCCGGAGTCGCTGGTGCTTGACCTGTATTAGAGCATTCACACCCGAATGGTATATTAGGGCGGGTAACCTCATCTAAGGCAGCTGCAAACGTCCAAATATGCTCTCTCTTGCTATTAGCATTAGAGTAAGACAGTACTACTCCATCAACGTATACATCATCGATAGTGTAGCTCTGCTTATTTCTGTCGTACCAGTAGAATGCGTTGGGTGAGGAATACTGGTACCCGATAACACGGCCGCATACCTTGGTATATTTTAGTCCTAGTGTATTAAAGAATACTGAGGAACACGATGATCCATCAGTGCTACGCCCACACAGCCTTTTTCCCGCGGTACTAATAGTCTTAAGCTGAATCGGGCACTCTGAATCAGGTTCGGTCATGTTTAATTGAGCCACTTTGGCCATTCCTTTATACTCTTCTTTCTCCAATTCGCAATATATGTTCCTAGCACCATCACTGCCGTTGCTTAGCTTGATCAGATACTCACCCGATAGTCCTGTTGATATATTGGAACATGAATTGGCCAACCCCTCGGTAGTCACAGATGCCACAGGAACTAAACTAGAAACAGGTAAACTGTTCTTATTAACAACAACCTCATTACTGGTTGCATCAGGACTTGTACCAATCGTACGTGATGGCATAATAAGGACATCAGTTGCCACAGATACGGCTGGGCTGGGGTCGACAGGCTCCTTTCTGTCCAATACAAATGACGAATTCTTCTCAATTAGCTGGGAAATGTACTGCATTCCTTTCTCCATGACCTCACTCACTCCTTCCAGTATAGTGAAGGACATATAGTCAACATTATTCAGCACCTCACAGCACACTGTATTAGTGTATATGGAAGAAAACGTAATTCAAAGAAGAAATGTTTGATCATGCATAACTATAGTTGTACTCTTTCATATTCAAAGGAATAGTTAAGCTACTCATGTGTACATGTAACTCATGCATATATTGAAACAATAGGTGTTTGACTGACTTGATTCCAGTGGTGTTCCCGATGGCATTAGTCTAACTGGTACTGGTGTCTCTGGTAGTTGTATCTCTGTGGATGTGATTGTTTGAGTAACGGTAGTTGGAACTATGCTCGTCGAGGTCTCAGTCCGGGTAACGAAGCTGGTTACATTCTGAGAAACGGTTTCAGTTTCAGTCTGTGTCTGATAAACTGTGGATATGCGCTCGTGTGTTAGGGTAGCTGTGGAGGTAGTGGTGTGATGTACAGTTGATGTACTGGTTACAGTGCTTGTTGTAGTTACAGTCGATGTTGAAGTAACTGTGGCAGACCCCACACTAGTAGTACTACTTTGCAATGAGTCAAAAGCCGCCTTGAATCCTTTGGCACTGTTATCCGAGTTGGTTTTGAATCTCAGTGTGAGTGCGTTGACTGTTGACTGGTACACTTTCGTACTGGGCATGCTTACGTTCAGTGAAGCAATCATGAATCTCGGTTCGACATAGTACCCATCGATTATTTCAAGATAGTCTGCACTGTCATATGTTTGGAACTCGCTCATAGTTAGCCGTACCACCCTGCCTCTGTCAGTTACAAGCTTGTAAACACACTCAAGATCACCAGGGTAGTCACCATAGTTTGGAGAGCTGATCTGTTTGCTTCCAGTTGAACCAACAGAGTAGATTCCACCACAACTACCTAAAGCCGTGAAAAAAATACAAGTCGATAAACTGCAATGTAATTAATATGTTCATATATAAGGCATGTATAATGTATTCTTATAAATACTAACCTGTTAGATGAAGGAGTTTGTTTGGTGTGGTGCTACGTAAGTTCGCTGCCAGATCTGCAAAATCCAGCTTTCCAACGCAAGCATCGTCCAGTAAAATCTTAGCCACAGCAGCCGGAGACAATTTGGGTTGCCTTTGTAGATGGATAGCAGCTGCCCCTGCCACAATAGGAGTAGCCATTGATGTACCAGTCAAAAATTCGTAGCAAGTATTGCATGATCTGGAAGCTCCATTAATATTCTGACCAGGTGCAATAATATCCACACAATTCCCTCCATTTGTAAAGTAATACATTTTACGACCTTGTTTGCTAGCACCAACGGTAATGGCGTTCGAGTTACTAGCAGGAGAGTCTCTACAAGCATCGTATCCATCATTTCCAGCAGCTACAACCACTGTTATGCCCTTTTTAACAACCTCAGTCACCAGGTTGTCCATGGTTTGAAAATAAGTCCCTCCGAGAGACATTGATACAATTGTTGGTCGATTCGTTTCAGCAGCTTTCTTCACAACATGGTTGAGACCAGAGAGGATCGCACTCCAGGGACCAAAGTTGTCACAACCGAGGACTCTAACGCTGTATACGTTTGCCTTTTTGGCCACGCCCACTGCCTTTCCTGCAGCCAGACTAGCACAGTGAGTACCATGACCGTGACAATCTAGACCTTTTTGACTTTCCCCATTGTATTCATCAATAGGGTCTTTACCAGAGTACTTAGCTCTTCCACCGAAATCGTCATGTGAATAATGAATACCTATAGATGGAATTAGTAGAAAGAAAATACTGAATAACTAATAATAAAGCCTGATTAATCACACATTAATTAAATGTTCTGCCAAGTACACTAAACATTATATATAGCCTTTGCATACCAGTGTCCAATACATATATGTCCACTCCCTCTCCGTCTCCGATCGGCTGAAAAAACCCATCCAGTGTTGAGTGTGTGCAGTCCTCGTCAACACGGTCCAGGTGATAGGGGAGCGATATCTGCATGCCGTGGGCATATGTCTCCTCTTCCAGATATTCCACTCCTTTGATATGTTTCACCTGTATACCATGAATAACACATAACACTTAATTATATGTAGCCTGGTATAACTAACAATAATACTGAACATTACATCAGATAAGCATCTCCGCCTGAGGCAGTTGGCATGTGATTACACTATTATTACACTGCAGAAAATAGGGTGTCGAATTCGTACAGGGTGTGTTAACTGTGTTCATAGCAACACATCAGGTGCGTGTTGTTTATAAGATACCCTGCTTAACACCAAAAGGTGCTACATGCAAGTGCACCATTGACAGGGGTGTCAAATTCGCACAAATTTGACACCAAAAAAAAAAAAAAGGTTTCAGAGTGACACCTTTTAGTGATATTATAATAATATAATTACATATTATATATAGACTACCTGCTCAAGCATGCTTTCGTTTATTCGGATGGTGACTAGTTTTATGAGGTCGTTGTCTTCCTCGTAGACAGGAGAGCCCTCTCCATTTATTTCTATCTCTCTCTCGACCTCCTTGAACTCTTCATGGGACAAGGATTGATTCAAGCGAACAACGAAGTTGCCAGTTTTCCGCTCATCTTGAGCCGCTCTTATAATCCTCCGGGCAACAGCTAATTGCAGTACACACAAAACACACAAGAGGTAGAAGACATTAGCTATAGCCTTTCCAGTCATGCTTCCCTTCCAAGTTTCTAACTTTCTTTTTTATTATTTTCAACATTTTGTAACTCTGTTCTCTCCTTTTATAATTGCGCGCGTTTGACCGGCCTGATGATCCCACGCACGTGAAAGGCCTCATTCCTATGTGCAATGGATTGTAATCTGAGTAAATCTAACTGAATCAGCATAATAATGATAACTTTGCCTGCAAGACTAGAAATAGATCTACAATAAAATTTATGCTCATGCAACTTCCAGTTGCATGAATGATCTGTTAACTCCGGCAGTATAAAAGTTTGAGTTGCAAAACCGAGATCGGCACCCAGAACTTAGCAGTTTATCATGCAGCCAGCAGCCGTAAGCCTGCGGCAGTATATGCTATTGATCACCATTTAAAATTCATAAACAAAAAAAAAACCTTCATATTAATTTTTTATCATTAATGTAAATTTGTTTATTTGATCTTTTTGAGTTGAGATGTTAATTAATGAGCCACTCCTTTTATCAAAAGCATATTCCAAGCTAGTCTGTGGTGTAACCGCCCACTTTTACTTGCAAAAGTGGTCTGGGGACACACGTATTCCAAATCGGTTCTACTGGAATGCTAATTATTTCAACAGGCATGTGATCCAGCATACACATGTTGTCTCAGTTATAATTAACAGTCCAGCAGAACCAATTTGGAATACGTGTGTCCCCGCCAGACCACTTTTGTGCAAATATAAAGTGGGCGGTTACACCAGACTAATTCCAAACTACAGTACTGAAATGGATTTATCAATGTAACAACATACAATCAAATAAAAGAAAACTAAACTTAATTGTTATATAGTAAAGGAACGAAGTATTCTAGAAGGTCATGGGGGAATTGTGCAAAGGTGTCACAGTATACAATTGGGTAATACATTAGTAAAACCCGCTATGAACTATAGAGTAATTTACAATGTAGATGAATGTGAATTGCTACGCTACGTTAACAGTTTTATTAATACTATAAGTTGATGTTATTATAACTGATGACAGATAATACCATCACTAAAGTGAACGGATGACAAAATTAATGAATTTTATGAATATCTAACGAGCAAGTCCTCAACTCAATACGAATGGACTTTAGTACTAGTCGTGCTACTCTTCAACGATATTGCAGCCGCCTTGAACCCCTTGGCACTGTTATCCGAGTCAGTTTTGAACCTCAGTGTGAGTGCATTGAGAGTTGACTGGTATACTTTTGTACTGGGTATGCTCGTGTTCAGCGAAGTGATTAGGAATCTTGGTTCAACATAATTCCCATCAATTATTTCAAGGTAATCTGCACTGTCATATGTTTGGAACTCGTTCATAGTTAGCCGTACCACCCTGCCTCTGTCAGTTACAAGCTTGTAAACACACTCAAGATCACCAGGGTAGTCACCATAGTTTGGAGAGCTGATCTGTTTGCTTCCAGTCGAACCAACAGAGTAAATTCCACCACAGCCACCTGTAATCAGGAAAAAATGCAAAGAAACAATAAAATTAGGTAGATGTAATCATTATGATTTATAAAGCATGATGAGTTATCAGTACGCAGGTATATATATTCTTATACTACTAACCTGTTAGATGAAGGAGCTTGTTTGGTGTGGTGCTACGCAAGTATGATGCCAGATTTGTGAAATCCAGCTTCCCAACGCAAGCATCGTCCAGCAAAATCTTAGCCACAGCAGCTGGAGATAACTTAGGTTTCCTTTGCAAGTGGATAGCAGCTGCCCCTGCCACAATGGGAGTAGCCATTGATGTACCAGACATATACTTGTAGCAAGTATTGCATGATTTGTAAGCTCCATAGATATTCTGACCAGGTGCAATAATGTCCACACACTTCCCTCCGTTTGTAAAGTACCACATTTTGTTTCCTTTTTTGCTAGCACCAACCGTAATGACCTCTGAGTTACTAGCGGGAGAGGATTCACAGGCATTGAGTCCATCATTTCCAGCAGCTACAACCACCGTTATGCCCTTTTTGACAACCTCAGTCACCAGGTTGTCCATAGTATGAAAATAAGTCCCTCCCAAAGACATTGTTATGATAGTTGGGCGATTCGTTTCCTTGGCTTTCTTCACAACGTGGTTGATACCGGAGAGGATCGTACTCCAGGGACCGAATCTGTTGCAATCGAGGACTCTAACGCTGTATACATTTGCCTTTTTGGCCACGCCCACTGTCTTTCCCGCAGCCAGGCTAGCACTATGAGTACCGTGACCATGGCAATCTAAACCTTTTTGATTTTCGTTGTTGTATTCATCCATTGGGTCTTTACCAGAGTACTTAGCTCTTCCACCAAACTCATCATGCGAGTAATGAATACCTTATGCATATGCAAAAATTAGCAGAAAATACAGAATAACTGCAGAATAATAAGCATAGTAGCACTGTCAGTTGATAACACACATTATAATATGCTGTACCTATTGTAATGTGTGTATGTAAAGTGAATTACTGATGTATGCAATCTAGATTCATTCATTCAATATTACTGTATAGTGACCATTATGCACTCAGTATAAAATGCCGGTGGCTATGGAGTACACTAGATACAGAGCCTTTGCATACCAGTGTCCAATACATATATGTCCACTCCCTCTCCATCTCCGATCGGCTGAAAAAACCCATCCAGTGTTGAGTGTGTGCAGTCCTCGTCAACACGGTCCAGGTGATAGGGGAGCGATATCTGCATGCCGTGGGCGTATGTCTCCTCTTCCAAATATTCCACTCCTTTGATATGTTTCACCTATAAGATAAAACTAGCAGTAATAAAAGGGAATAGAGATCAGTGATCCATGCATGATCTAGTCCAGTCCCGCGTAGCCAGCCCCTCCCATAAATCATGTACCTGCTCAAGCATATCTTCATGTATTCGGATGGTGACCAATTTTACGATATCGTTGTCTTCTTCGTAGAGAATAGAGCCCTCTCCATTGATTTCTATCTCTCCCCTGACCTCTTCGAACTCTTCGTGAGACAAGGCCTGGTTCAGGCGAACAACGAAGTTGCCAGTTTTCCGCTCATCTTTAGCCGCTCGTATCACCCTCCGGGCATCAGCTGCATGATTGCAGTACACACGACACACACATGAGGCAAAAGACATTAGCTATAGCTTGCCTAGTCATGTTTCCGAGGCCAAGTTTATTGCTAATGCTCAACGGGGAAGTTAATGCTTTAGCTTTTGCTTTTCGCTTATCTAGCTTTTTATAATTTTGTCCTGCTCGATTGTCATACACGTGGAAGGCCTCATTCCTATTCTTAGAGTTGTTGCTGAATCAGCATTTTCAATTTGCAAAATGGCTGCTGCTTCAAATCTTGGAGAAACTATCTACAAATTTCCAGAGTGGCAAGTAAGGAATAAAAATATATTCCTATTTATTAGAAGTAAAGCAAACTGTTTCAGGTTAATTCTTTTGATGTCGACTGCTCAGGTCAGCTTGCAGTTCTAGCAGTGTGAGCTGGAAAAAAAAATTTGAAAATTCAACATGGCGATTTGTCTCTCTCTTTTTACTCCCTTCTCTCCTTCTCTTTCTCTGTCTTTTTCTTTATCTCTCTGTCTTTTTTTGTATTGTAGTCAAAAATGGCTGGCTATAATCAGTCTAGACCATCCTTCTGGTAGCGAGTTTGGTTCAGGTGACAGAGAAAAAGCCAGGAGAAAGTTGGGCACTCATAACAAATATGAGACTAAAGCCCTCCATTGGAATCCCAGTTCACACAAACAGAACCTTTTGGCATCTACGGTTAGTTACAGCCATGTGATAGACACGTGCGTTTTAAACTAATAATCATACAACGAGAAACAGACAGTATAAATTATGTGTGACCAACAGTAAGTAAATTATGTGTGACAGGTTAACTAGTAATTATGCCAGTAACACCATAGCAGTAACATACAGTGATATAATAATTATTATAATTGTAACAGTAATTATCGTAATTGTGCCAGTGACACTATAGCAGTAACGTAATTGTGACAGTAATTGCTGTAATTGTGCCAGTAACACAGCTGTGTCATTGTAATTGTGACAGTAACACTATAATAATTGTACAGTACTCCTACGTGTAGTACATCATGTGTGCCAGTACAGATAAACTGGCAGTACATCATGGGCAACAGATAGTACAAAACGTGCATGTGCAGATAAGGAACTTTTTTATCAGCATAGTAAAGCTGCTTTGTGAGTGTACTTATTCTTAACTATCGGTATAGAATCATCAGAAGATTGATGTATGGGACTCGCTGGAGGGGAAAACACCTTCAGTATCGATTAAAGCTCATACACGTCCTGTAAGGTTAGTGACATTAGCTACTACCCCGTATTCTTTACCCTCCTTTCTTAACTCCTTACCCTTCTCTATGTCTCCTTACCCTTCTAATATATCACCCCTCTCTCAGTGATCTGAGCTGGTCGTGTTCAGATCCTTATCTCCTTGCTTCATGTGCTGTTGATTCTTATGTCCATATATGGGATAT
Source organism: Chalinula nematifera (assembly GCA_036873525.1). Taxonomy (NCBI): domain Eukaryota; kingdom Metazoa; phylum Porifera; class Demospongiae; order Haplosclerida; family Chalinidae; genus Chalinula; species Chalinula nematifera. The sequence goes on along the minus strand of JAYJLX010051213.1, from coordinate 18,620 downwards.
CAGGTGACTCCACCCACTAGTTATTAAACTACATTATAAATGATTTTAATTATTCAGAGATATAAAGCGACCTCAGGTATCATTCAAGACTCTAGGTGGCTTAAACTGTGAGTATATGAATAAATGCTTACATTATATACAGTAGAATCCATTATTACCCACTTTTATATACATTACAATGTTCTTGAGCTTGTACACCCTTTCTTCCCCTCCCCCCCCCCCCCCCCCTCCCTTCCTCTATCTATTTTATATAGCTGGTGCTTCATTGGTCCAGTGGAACAAATTGAATGGTAATGTGTTAGCATCAGCTCATGATTCAGACGTCAGGATATGGGACATGAAGGTATAGTACAGCTGCTAGCCTACCATATATATATGCATGTAAGCATAGCAATAAAATATGAAACTTAAGGGGTTAAATAAGTGAATGCAGAGTAACATAAAATAATATGGAATGCTATACATGTATTTTGGAATGTTACATGTATATAGAAACCAGCTACTGTGTCGGCATGTATTGCCGCTCACATGAACAAGATCCACGACATTGACTGGAGCTTCAAGACAGAGAAGTACCTCACGACCTGTAGTCATGATGCCACTGTCAAGTTCTGGGATGTACAGTCCCACAGGGAACCTCAGAGCACCATCAAGGCTGGTACCCACCCAATATGGAGGGCCAGGAATTATGTAAGTGAGCGGGCAATAATATAATCTAGCTTCAACTTGACCTTGAAAATAATTTCGTATGTATGCTATAAATCAGCTACTTAGTGAGTATTGCCTATACGTTGTATGTGAGGGGTTGGTGGGCATTAAATAGAATTTCCCTCTTAGGGAGCATTACCTATATACATTGTATGTGTATAGCTAAACCTCCTTGTGAGGTTGGTGGGCATTAAATAGAGTTACCCTCTGTCAGTGGTTGATTTGTATGTACACAGTTTATCATAATAACCTTGCCTATTGAAAGGTAGTATTCAAAAAGGCAAAAAAAAAAAAGATTCACATTAGTTAATTTAATATTATGCTTTTTTAAATCATTTTATAGCCATTTGGTAGGGGTGTGGCTATTGCTTTGGTACCATCTGTGCATTCTGGTGATCGTAGAGTGTTCATATACAGCCGTACTAACCTATCAACTCCTGTTGCCTTGTTCGATCAACACGGAGAGGCTGTCTCTGATTTACTATGGAGACGATATAAAGGAGGTCGGCCACTATACTATACTACACTATACACTATATTATACTATGCAATGCAATACAATGTTTTACTATACTATACTATACAATGCTATGCTATACTGCTATGCTGTGTGTATACTATACTAAATGCTATACTATATAATATGTTTTAAACAGTTATATATGCAGTTAATTATTATTTGTGTATAAGTATGTATAATTATGTGTTTTCTCTTTCTCTTCTTGGTCTAGATTGCCATTTGGTTTCATTATCGAAGGACAAGACCCTTTGTATATGGCCTTTAAGTGAACAACTTCAAGTTGACCTTGAAACTGATTTAGTAATCGACACCTCTTACATCCACATCGAGCCACCCGGCACCACACTTCTACCTCAGGCACAGTCATCACCCAATCTTAAAACTATTAAACCCATTGAAGCAGACGCATCTCCTATTACAAAGCCCGCCAATTCAGGCGGTAATCCTCCAAGCGTCTTTACCGGTACCACCAGTACTCCCTTATCTAAAGCCAGTATAGTAACCAGTTCACTAGGTCCCTCGGCTTCCCCTAGCACTCCTTCACTGAACAGTAGTAATTCGTCTTCCTTCTTCCCGCCCTCTCCCAGTGGGGATACCCTGGCACACGAATTCAGTCTACTTACGGATATTAATAATTTAACAGTTGAAAAAGTAAGTGATAATAATTTACAGTGTTTCACCAGTGCCATTTAATTTCAAGAGTGCAAAATAAATTTAATGTATTTTCAAGGGTATGTACATGAACTTCCATTATCATAATAACTTGCAAGATTTTGCACTTGGGGAAATTTTAATTGTATTTATAATTGATTCACCATGCGTATCAGTTATATAATTTTTTCAGTTTACATGTATGTATGTATGTTTATGCATATCTAATTGAAATCAGTTTTCTCCTTTAGTTTGAATCAAGTGAACGAAGCTGTACTGTTAAACTTGAGCAAGATCCTCACATTATACGAATGCATATAACCTTCCCCTCCCACTATCCTAATGGTGCTGCACCCAATTTCACTATCGACTCCAACACTACCACTATTGAAGCTATGAGCAGACACGAGCTGTTTAAGGTATGTGTAATCATATGTGATCATGTGACTGGTTGCTTGACTTGGTGGTGTTCATGCAGGTCGTCAATGAGGCTGCGAATGCCAATGTACGAATGAATCGTCCATGTTTGGAGATCTGTCTTAGAAAATTGGCGAAAACTTTCGAATCACTTTTGGTTAGTTGAAGAGATCTACGTATGTGTGTGTTTAGTATATATGAACTAAACATGTAATGATTGATGTTCCATGCTTAATTAACTGTGTTGTATTTAATGATATTCATAGTGTCGTCCTGACCCACCTCCTCCAAAACTCCAACAAGACTTTGATATCAAGTTTGGCAAATTGGATGATGATCGAATACCGTTTCCTCGTACCAGTGGAGCTAGATTCTGTGCTAATGGTAATAGTCGTGGTATTGTAAATATACCAGTTAACTGTACTCGAGTCTGTTCATGTTGAGTTAAGAATTTATTATTCATCTAAGATTCATTAATTATGGCTATATGCCGCCCACGCACTTCCATACTTGACACATTATGAATGGTAATTATATTGTACAATAATTCCCAATGAATACTAATGTAATCCTCAACACAACATGATCGTGAATGGACTTTAGTTAATTGTACTAGTTAAATTGTACCAGTGAAGCTATAGGTTCTGTACTAACAGTATAATGCATACTGCCATACTTGTGATCATTTGTATATACATCGATTTGCTATACCAGTTCATTTTACCGGTATGCATATTATTTCAGGTCTCCTTGTGTGCTTCAGCTGTCCTATGTTACTGGGTCAGGACACATTGAAGACACCCAAGTAAGTTTAATTTCATAAACAAATTAAGAATAAAGGCTGGTTCACAATATGACGCTAGAACTTTACGCAAGACTCAGGAATAAAAATTTGTTTTAATCGCTGTCTTGTCTACATGTACGTAAAGATTACGAATAATATTTGGAAATTTCCAGTGTATTAAATAATATTGTGAATCAACCTTTAAATCATGCTTGTGAAAGTGTTTTGGAATATCGGTGTTTCTGTCTCTTATGAAGGTCTTTAGATATGCTCAACACTTCTCATATAAAACCTCGAGGGATTGTTCGATCCAGACAAACCGGTTTATCATCTTTACCAAAGAGGGGTAGTGGCTCTAATCTACAATCATTGGGTCAATCTTACCTGCAAATGCCATCCAATTCATCGTCTCCAAAATTTGGTAGCAGAGAAACTTTGTCCAGCAAAGATAAAGTAAGTTTTTTTACCAATAATGTTATGTTTAATAACCAGAAAATTAATATTGAATCCCAAGCTAACGTATATTTTGGGGGAGAGAGTGGTCAAACATTTTATAATTGTTTTAAAATTTTGCACTGATGCCTTACTAAAATACTTGTTATACTGTTAGACAGGTAGGAGATCGGGTGACTCATTCTCTCAGTACTTTTCAGCCACGATATATGATGTAGCATCACTACTCTCAGTCAGCCATGATTTAGCCAAAGAATACAGGTTAAATAGAAACATCTATATAACATAATTATTCTCTAAGATTGAATTTTATTCCTCTTTCTCTGATCCCCTTCCCTCTCTCTCTCTCTTTGCTCCATAAAGTCTGACTGGTGACAGTATTGAAGACGTGTGTACTAAGAATGCTACTGTAGCTATGATTCATAACCGTCCTGACCTTGTCCAGGCATGGAATACCATATATCTGATCGCATCCCAGAGTTTTTGTGTTCCCAGTGACCCAGACGAGGGCGTGCCCTGGTCAATGCATCCTTTCGGACGTCAGCTGCTATCATCACTGTATGTATGTGGGCGTGGTTTATTAAATGGGTGTGGTTATTAATATGCAGTTATTGTCAGTCAATAGTGTTCAGCAGAGGAGGTACGATAGGAAGTGATGCAAAAACTAGTCATCGCATTCCAATGATCGCGCACTTTGCTATCGGTTTACATTTAGGAAGAATTTTGACAAAAGAAAACTACCGAAAACTGTTGCTAGTTGTAAAAGAAGTATGCTGTCAGATTTTTAAGTGCACTCTTTAATTATAGTCGAGTAATATAGCTAAGATCAGCTCGTGAAAATGATACCTGGGATCTATGGGGATCGACGGCTAAATCGATTGCTAAATATGTAGCGATGAAGATGCAAATGAAAAAGATCAGTAATTCTTCCCGTAAAGGTGCCAAAAGCAGCTACACATCCACCATTGATTAGCATGGAGAAAATTTTCCATTTTTCTAATTAAATCTGGCTCACGTGACCTTGTCATACCTCCTCTGAGTGTTCAGTGTATGTACTTTATTAGAGTGTTATTTTACTTTAATTTCTATAGTTTCAATCACTACGCCAAGCTACATGATGTCCAAACTGTGGCCATGTTGGCGTGTATCTGCCAGTTGCAGTGTCAGCATGTTGACGACTATTTCTCCAACCTTCAGAAGCCGAGTCCTCCTGATCCATTATCACTTACGCCCATGATGGAGAGGAAACTACACAGCTCTTCGGTAAGACAGCGCTCGGGGAATAAATACATATAATATGCATGTATGTATAGCTGTTGTGCCATTAGTTTTAGTGAAAGAGTTTGCTTGGGAAAATAAATGGCCAATTCGTTATGTTACAATTGGAAGTCAATGTTTGCAAGAACGCAACATAACAGTTGAACCAAATAGACTTGGCAATATAACATAGCTGAACTGTAAATTAGCTTAAAACTAAATGTTAAATGAACAGTAGCTGCATTGTTTCTTTTTTGTATAGTTGTAAAATTATTATAATTATGTATAATAATAACAATACAGTATATAAGCATTTGATATGTTATTTGCTCCCTTAATTTGTCAGTTGTGTTGGTGTTATATTCCTATAGGACAGCTTCAGTGATTGGGTAATGGGCGGTTCCCACGATCAGTCGCCGGCTCTTATAGAAATGGAGGATACTAACCACGAAGAGATGCTACAACACCACATCAACTGCAGGTAAAAGAAAGCTAAATATCCAAACCTTCTACACCTACCTATATATACATATGTATTAATAATAAAAAAGTCTACTTATTGTGTGTTTAATTGTCTTTGTTCTAGACTGCTTGACGAGACCATGACTATCAAATGTAATGAATATCGGAGGGCATACGCTGATATACTGTATAGGTGGGAACTGCTGACTCAGCGATCTGAAGTGATAAAGTACCAGTCAATCAATGAATTCAACAAGGAGAACAGTTGAGTGTGCGGGTAATGGTATATGCCTAAAACATGTGTTAACTAGGAGTTTGGGAGTACATATGATGGTCGTGTTGTTCCATTGGTAGTTATGGAAACATTGTGTAGGGTTTAGTTGGAATATTTTATTCAAAAAAAAAGCAATACACTGTCATGTCGTACCAGCTTAATATTAGCTATTGGTAAAGCACATGTAGTCGTTATAATCTTTCCTGCCTATATAGTTTTTATTATCTATCTTCCCCCCCCCCCCCTCCCCCCCTTGTATAGTCATAGTTGGACTGTGCAAATCCTGTCACATGCAACTGGAGAAACCATTCTGTGAAAGATGTGGAAGATTTGCTCTCACTTGTGTCGTATGTAATGTTGCTGTTAAAGGTATTAGTGGAAGACCAAGTGCAAAATAAAGCCTGGCACAGAATATTTCTATTCTTGCAAACGAATATGTCGACGCAAGAATAGAAATTCTTGTATCTACGTATTCGGCTCATATTGACTTCCGGCTGTAACAAAATGCAATGGAATATTCTATACCAGGCTTTATTTCTTTATTCTTTATTTCTTTATTCTGTCATTTAGTTATTTTAAATCTTTAGGGTGTACAAATTTCTGTCTTAGTTGTGGCCATGGTGGCCACACCCAACACTTAATGGATTGGTTTTCTACTCACACTCTGTGTCCTTCAGGCTGTGGTTGCTCTTGTCTGGAAGCCAGTGGGTGGAGCCAATGAAAATACAGTTATAAAATTTGAATTGTTCAATAACAATTTTTGTTTTGTCTATAATATCACCTAGCATGACCTTAAACTAAACTGTTCAATGAAAATCATATGGGCAGGGCAATCCACGTGCACGTGTGTGGTCTGACATAGTAGGCTTAATCCGGACCATTATTGGTATTAACGAGTTACAGTGGGAAATATGAATACACTTAACACGCTGTATATGGGCGTGCTGCAGGGGTCGAGGTCGATAATTATAGTATTTCGAAGTGTGAATGAAGATGTGGAGCAGTTTGCTTATCTCTGTGGCAGTGATGCTTTTGATCGTGCCTTCTACGAAAGGTAAAAATAATTATTTGTGTATTATAGATCTACGGCCCAATAACTATATGCAATACCAGATCAATCATGAGTACTAAGCTGGGTCATGCTGTTTGCTGTGCGTGCTTTTGCATTTTGTTTTTAGTCTAGGGCTAAAAAAACTAACTTAATTCTGGACAAAACGCTTGCCGATGATGTATGCATCTGTTGTATCACTTGTATGGATAAAGTTCCCATAAGGGTTTTTTTGCAGCTGATAGCTTGTCACACATTGTGACACGCCCACTGCCTCCAATCCCTTATGGTCCTGCAATATAGTATCATGCATGCTATATCAATAGCCTCAGCTATAGGTTATAATTTTATGCATGATAAACTGACAGACAAATGACCGGTACGGTATGGTCAATTGTGTTCTATGTTGGAGATTATTTAACTGAGCACGTGGGTGGAGCTGGGCTACAAGGTTGCCATATAGTGTGAAGAATCTTTACTGAAGTAGAAATATGAGTGCTTGGTGTGTGTGTGTGTGTATATGTCAGACTGTGAATAATTTAACATTTTAATATTGCTGTAGTGCAGACTTGCTGCATGCATGGCATGGTATGAAAGAAGACTTGGAATTGTTATCGAATTTGTATAGACCCTCCTAAGTAGCTAACCAAAATCCTATGATTATAATCAAAAATTCAATGAATATCATTATTTTCCTAAATACGTTATACGCCCACACAAATAAGTAGTAGGGCAAAGCGGAGTAGGAAACATAGGTGGTTGCAGAATTCCAAATTTTCCTGGCTCATTGTATATTCATAATGGGCGTGGTCAATTTTTCACTGTTTCTTCATGGTTTCTTTACTGTTTCACATAAGCAAATTCAATTTACTTAGTGCATTTTTATACTACAGAAGCCTGCATAATGATTCTATACTCAGTAATAATTATATTCATATACAAATGCAAAGAAACCAAAGTACTTGTGCTGTGGTTTTCAGGCTTAATTAAAGCACTTTGTGGTTTTTTTTGAAAGTTTAACCTGGCACAGCCAGGGCTGGCCTGGGCCTGCAGCCGCCTATGGTAGGAAAATAGAAAAAAAGAATTCTAACTCGAAAACACGATTTCAAGCCAAACGCAACCTGTAAGCATAGTATAAAGTTATAATATAGCCATTTATATACCTTAAACTTTGCAAATCTGCTTTAATTTGAAGTATTTAGCAAAAAGGAATGCTGTCCCTACTCTTTACCATGTAAAAGTTGCCCTACAAAATGGTGTGGTGGCCCAGTTTTCAAGAAATAATTTTTTCACTTTACTACACCCACATTTTGGTTAGCACCAGTTAGCTAGTATGGGAGTCTAGCTATTGAATGAAGTCATGCAGTGTATATAATCATGACTGTGAGGGTGGTACTTTAATGCTTTGACTGAACTTTTCCTAATTCATTTGTCATTAAAGGATGCACTGATAACGCCTTACGATTAGCAAATGGTACTAAACCATCCGAAGGAAGGATTGAAGTATGTTACGAAGGTGAATGGGCGGGTACAGTGTGTGGCTTGGGATTGACAGTTCTCGGTGGAAGAGTAATATGCAGGCAGCTGGGCTTTCCATACGGTAATTATTCAATAAATTCACTATTATAAAGGTTATTATTATTATTATTTTTACTTAATAATCTATAGATGTTATTAGATTTAGTACAGAGCAGTACGGCATGAACTTACACGAAAACTCAACTACTGTCTTAAGTAACATTCAGTGCACTGGAGAGGAGGAGTCTGTACATGATTGTACTCTCAGTAGTCTTGCCATATTAGGTGTACCACTTACTTGCCCTCTCGGTTACGAAGAATATGAAATAGCCTGTTTGGATTCTTCTGCAGGTCAGTCATGCAGTTATATCTCGGTTCTTAATACCAAGATATATCTAGCTACATTAATTGTATATTATGTGTTAGTGTGGCATCCATACCAAACTGTGTACAGTGAAGCCCCTCAATGGATACCTTTAAAGGATGCTATTTTTTCCCCCACACTATTGTTTCTTGCATAAATTAACCTTTATAAAAAGGACACCTCAACCTCTATAAAGGACACTTTTCTACATCCTCAAAGTGTCTTTTACATAGAGGTTCCACATGTATACCATTTACAAAGCATATAAATAAGTTAGCTTTCTTTGATTATACAGGAGTCTGTTCTAACTATGATGTGAGGTTGGTTGGCGGTAGTAGTTCAGCCCAGGGTAGGGTTGAGGTATGCTTCAATGGTGAATGGGGTACAGTTTGCGATTCTCAGTTTGAACAGAAAGAAGGACATGTGCTCTGCAGGCAATTGGGATTCCTAGGTATTACTATGCATGCGTGTCTGTAACATTGAACTATATATGGAGCCCCACATCACTGATGTGTTACTCAAATTCGGTTAATTCTAGAAATTACATGCAGTCAATAAAAGGGACAGTGGTGTGTTAATTAGAATACAGCAATCATACTATATCAATCTGTATAGCAGTCATGCTATGTGGCATGCCATGCAATGTGGCGGTAGTTTTCGTATCGGGAATACTAGTTTACTAAACAGTTGTACCATGCACAATTAATTGTATACGTATTAGCAAACTTTCAAACGATTTCACTGCTCCCATCTGGAGAAAGTAATTTAATGTTTGTCAATGCTATTTGAATTTGAGTAGGAGTCGTAGTATACCTTATAGTATCACTACTACTGATGCCTGTACTATACTGAATTATGATTTTTGCGAATTTAAAAAAAAAAAATTGTAATTCGATACTATTTATGTAATGTACTAATTCTAATTTATGCTATTGTTTTACCAACAAAAAGTAGAGTTTTGCAATTCAAAGAATTAAGTATACTCACATTTAAAAGTGACACAAAGCTAAATTGTACATTAAGTAAGCTAATTGGCTGGCAATGTTGCTGTTTACTGAAATAAATCCTTCTGATCATTATTAACTGTGCACATGCATGATTCGTGATTGATTTTGACTGCAGATGTGCTGATTATACCTCCTGATTCCACTGCATTTGGTCAAGGCACAGCTGAAACAAAGATATTTTTGCAATACTTGCAATGTGAAGGAACTGAGGAGAATATCTTTGATTGCATAAACCCCCTGAACATTGGCGTCAGTACTTGCGCCCACTTTCAAGATGCAGGGATTATCTGTGTAAAAGAGCCAGGTTAGATTACACTGCATTACAGTGTGTATATCAAAGGCGGGTTATATTATATACTGAATGGTAATGATTTTCAATAGTGTGTAACGAAGGTGATGTAAGATTGGAGGGTGGAAAGACAGAAATGGAGGGAAGAGTTATAGCGTGCTATAATGGACTTTGGGGAACAGTTTGTGATGATGACTTCTCTGTTCCTGATGCTAGAGTGGTATGCAGACAACTCGGCCTACCATATGGTAATTATAAACTATGCACATGAATTGATCACAAAAATAATTATAATTATATTCATTGTGTGTCAGAACTCGTAGGTATTTATGGCTCAAATGACCAGAGATTCGGTCCTGGCATTGGTCTAATTTTATTAGACGATGTTGGTTGCTTTGGGTCTGAGAGTACTATATTTGACTGCAATAGTTTAAAAGGACGATTCTCACACAACTGTAATTCAGACGAAGACGTTGGGATTACTTGTAGTGAAGCAACAGAAGGTACATGTATACTACAATCCTGTACATGTTTTAAATATAACATGTACATGTACTCTCAACACAAATCTCAACACATGCAGTAAGACAGTATATATAATTAAATTTTATAATCATGGTTTATGTGTTCATACAGACACCTGTCAAGAAGGGTTGCTGCGTTTAACAAATGGAAATAAAAACACAGAGGGAACTGTGGAAGTGTGTTATAACGGCCAATGGGGGACCGTCTGCCTGGAAGGATTTAACCAAAACGCTGCTGAAGTTGCTTGTAGGCAACTTGGATTTCAATGTAATAGAATAATATTTATTATTATGCATGTTGATTTATGTGATCATGCATCTATTTTTAGATGCTGTATATGTATTTAGCGAAGATGATACAAATAACGAAGCAGTGTTGGTATCTGACCTCCAGTGTGGCGGTACGGAAGATCATATATTTGACTGTGCTAGTACAGTCAACAATGGAAAGGCTGTTACTTGTGATGACCATCACATTGCTGGAGTAATATGCTTGAATACCACTGGTATATAGTATACACTAAACACATACATGTGTCTGGTCTACTCTCTTGTTACCTTATGTGTGTATTATTATTGAAATACAGATGGTTGCTTAGAGGGGGACATGAGATTAGCTGGCAATGGAAGATGGGATAGAGAGGGCAGATTGGAAGTGTGTTTACAGGACGAGTGGGGCAGTGTGTGTAGTAAGGGGTTTGATTATCAAGATGCTTTAGTTTCCTGTAACCAGCTGGGATATACATCAGATGGTATGCTATATTGAGGGGGGAGGGGAGGGGGCGTGTGCATTTCATGTGAAGATGACTCACACGGATGTTAACTTTAATCATTGTTTGAATTTTAGAAGCTGAAATTATCTTCGATTCAGTATCCGCATTTGGTGAGCTGGAAGTTTATAAGAAAGTATGGATGTCAGAGGTCGGATGTGAAGGGGATGAAGATGACTTACTAAACTGCACACACATAAGCACTCCCAGTGACTGTGATCATAAGGATGACGTGGGCGTGAGATGTTTCAGTAAGTCTTAAACACAGTAAAGACTGTTTATAGTGCTCTCTCCAACATGATAGTATTATAATAATTATACCAGTACTTATAACAAAGGACACTCAAATAAAATCTTTCATCTAGTAGTCTAATGCATTTTAGATTTATTTGATAATCAATCTAAAGAGCAGAAAACTTAACTACATTGGTCCAATTGTTCAAAGCTTCATCAGTTACAGTGATATTATATTTATTATGTTTTTATAATTATTATAATAGATGTACTACAGTTCAGTGATCCAGTGGAAGGTGCTATGCTATTCGATGCTAGTAATGCCACAACAAACGTCACCTTCACATGTGGAGTTAGTGAAACCACTGATGACTCCGTACAGTGGGCGTGGCTTTTTAATAACCTAACGTTACCACACGAGGATCGCTACAAGATTGTGACAAGCAGTGGATCAGCCACTAGTTCCTTAACCATTACAAAGATGAGGGCAACTGATAGGGGTAGATACAGTTGCTCAGCAAAATATACTGATAGTGAAAACAACCTGAACAAGGGCTTTCATTTAGAGCTTAAAGGTACATAATATTGATGTTCTTGTATATTGTATAATGTTATTGTTTTAATTACACAGCTAAGTTAATAGTCACTGCTGTTCCTACTATTAAGGCATCATCAGACTCAGTCACACTCTCATGTGATCTGTCTGGATACATAACTGATGAAATAACTTTTAAAAATATCCAATGGTGGGTTAATGGTCAAATTGTCAATAATGACGGGACAAAATACAGCATTAGCGTTTCTGGTGGAAACCCTGATGAATTAGTCAATAATGAAGGAGAATTGGGTCCAAGTATCGTCAGTAGCCTAACTATTCTGAACGCCTCTATAAATGACTCTACTGGTGTTGTCTATCAGTGCTCTTCATCTGATGATATGTACATGAACATTTCCCTTGAGTATATTGGTAAGCAACTCCCCTGCATTTCAATTAACCCTTTTGAAACTGTCATCGTCGTATTATATTCACATTTGTTTCCTCTTGACGTTTTGATTATAGATGATATAGTTGTGGAACTTACTGATGAACCACCATTAATATCAGGATCCCTGACGACAGTCATAATAGCAGCTGGTGTTCCTTCAGCTATAATTTTTGCGTGCGTTGTGTTCTTCCTGGGTTGTTTCATTCGTATTCAGCGGAAAAAAAATCGGCATCGAAAGACTGGCTATTACTCAAAGTATGTCATAATCATATCTGTATCACCTGTAATGATTACACTCACCATATGCAGGATGGGTCCTGATGCTGGTCAGCGTATGGGTGATAATGCATTCAATATGACAGACTGTGAGTCCATAAACATAGATACAAGTTTAAGTATCATTGAAAGTTATTGTATATTAATGTATTGTGGTTATAGTGCCCAGTGAACATGATTATGTGGATATGAAGGAACGCAGACGAGTTTCCAGGAAGTTGAGTAAAGCTCTTAATGCCTGTTTGATTGATCCCAGCAACCTTAAGCTCCTAGAGAAGATTGGTCAAGGTGAAATAATAGTATAGAATTTGTTTTATACAATGTAGTGTCCCTCTGATGATAGACATTCCGAGAAAGGGACATAGTATAAAATCATGCTAATATTGTTTACATGTAGAGGAAAATTTTACTTTTCCTTCTCAACCATTTAGCTCCGCCCATGCTCATATGCAATAAATAACCGTGATCCTAAAAGCTTAATAATTTTAAATTTATTATCTAATACATGATTCTTAATTTGTATGATATAGCACATTTTAAATTCATTTTAAATTCTCAGGTGAATTTGGTGTTGTCTATCGAGGTACGTACACTGACTATAGGAAAAACAGTGTGAAGCCAGTGTTTACGCCAGTGGCTATCAAGACACTCAAAGGTATGTGCTTCATTTACAATATCAGCTTAAGTTATTATTGCTGGTATACTAGTCATGCTTGTGTTAAGGATTTACTCATTAGATATTCATCTAAAATTCATTAATTATGCCCATTTATGTACCGCCCACACACTCCTTATTCAGTGCTAGTTTTCAATCAATGTTAATGAATATTAATTAGGAAATCCTCAACTCAGCATGAACAATAAAGTACAGAATACTATGCGATTTTGTGAAATTCGTACAGGTTTCTACTCTCAAACGGAAATTGATGAATTGATTAAAGAAGCGGAAAGAATGAGTGATTTCGATAACCTTCATGTTCTCTCTCTGACGGGTATCTGTGTTGGTCTACTTAAAACTCCCTGTCTTGTTATGCCTTTTATGAGTAATGGAAGTTTACTGTCGTATTTGAGAAAAGAAGCACCTAATCTTGTTGTGGCCAGCTCAACAAGCGAGAACTTACGACTGGACACTATGAAACAGCTGCTGTCAATGTGTTTACAAGTGGCTAAAGGAATGGCTTATTTGGCAGAACGAAAATTCATTCATCGTGATCTGGCATCAAGGAATTGCATGTAAGACTGCCTGCCTGCCTGCCTGCTGGGAGGCACCTATCCAATAGACCCATTGCACGGTGACGTCACGCGGATAATTTTAATATCCTGTCGGCCATGTTGGTGAACCACTTTGTATTGCACGAGTAGGAAAATATTGGTTTTATGCTTTTATTTCAAAACTACAACGAAATATTGGCTAAATAATCACACCACTTGTCTTTTTATAGTATTCTGCATTGCATTATACCTGTTTTGTATTTGCAAACAACCTAACCTCTGAAATCGTAATAGAAACTAGCAAAAATCCCTACTCCTTGGTTCGCCTTGGTGCACCAACATGGCGGAAATATCCAATAATGCACGGAAATATACTGAAATTTTTTGAAATGGTTAATTCGTGCAATGGGTCTATAGTATTATTTACTATAAGAAGTGAAGTCATTGTCTTGTTTATTTTAGCAAACATGCAATACATTTTATTGCATAGGTATTAAGTACTAACTGATAGTAAGTCATTATCTTGTTTACATAGGATATCTGGTGATGGAACAATTAAAGTAGCTGATTTTGGACTAGCAGAGGAGATGTACACGGCCGAGTATTTCAAACAAGAGCAAAAAAGTTCAGATGAAGCTATTAAGCTACCACTCAAATGGATGGCACTGGAGAGCATTCACTACGGAAAGTTCAGTGAAAAGTCGGATGTGGTAAGTCAATATCTAGTCAGTGCTAGGTGTGGATTATTATTATTATAATTATTATTATCATGCAGTGGTCATATGGTGTCCTGTGTTGGGAGGTATTCAATGTGGGTAAGACACCATATCCCGGTCGGAACCCCAACGAAGTGGTGGCTCTGTTAGACGAAGGAGAGAGATTGTTGAAGCCCTTAAATGCTGCTTGTACTGAAGATGTGTAAGTGATTGCTTACATACACTTTAATATAGTATAACAGGATTCATTGAACTGTGTATGTATGTACACTATAGATACGCTCTGATGATGTCGTGCTGGAAGGATTCTCCAGACATGCGGCCATCGTTTGCAGAATTAGTTGATCAAATCAATGTTTTACTAGTCCCTTTGGCTGAGTATATGGACTTCACATTCAATAATTAGAATCGAGTCTGTTGTATTATAATAGCTATGTATGTAGAACTGTATTATATAACATGCACAAATTCTTATATACTTTACAAACTAAGAGGGGTGGGGTTTATAAATTTTTATGAATTGATTAAATTGTCATCGATAATGAAAATCATGATTTGTAATTAGCACTTGTCCTGTGTTGGAGTATGAATACGTTAATATTAAGGCGTGGCTCGTCTAATAATCCATGGCTTTGCTCGGACAGCACAGTCGGATGTAATAAGTGAGATGTGGAGTAGGTTGTTTATCCCTGTGGTAGTGATTCTTTCGATCGTATTTTATACGAAAGGTAAAATATATTATGTATGTATACCTAAACATGAGTAGTCGAGATCTACAGCCCATTAATAATAAAATAGCTATAAACGTGATGATAGTGTACTGAGCCGGATTAGCTGTGTATCACGCTTTGCGAATTCATTTTTAGCCTATATAGGACTTAAAAAAAAAAAAAAGCTAACTTCAAGATAAAACTCCTACACTGTACGGATTCTGTCCTATGAATTAAAAAGGTTCTCGCAAGGCTTTACATGTACAGCTGGTAGCTGATGGGACCACCCACTTGGCATGCTGTACTGTACAGCAAGTCAATGATTATTCTGGCTGACCAAAAATCAATACCGAACCATAGATAGAGAAATGTAGTTATAACAATTTATGGCCAAACCCATTCTATCTTAGCTACATGCGAACGTCACTGATTAATATCGTTATTAATTAATTTTTAATTTAATATTTATTATTGCTCATAAATATCATTATTCATCAAAAAATTAAAAAGCTGCTGTTATAAAATCACTAAGTTTAGAGCACTTGTCTAAATTAAAGGAGCTTCAAAAGAAATAGTGAGAATGTATAGTTATGATTCACCCATTGTTCTGCCAATTATACTCGTGCTGCTGGCTATGGCAAAAAGCTTGTGTTATACTTCAGTGCCTCCCTTCCAAAAGAAAAACTGACCGCTATCTTTTTTTTTTCTTTCGTTCTGATCCTCTATGGCTTTTTACGAAGACTACTCCATTCCTCGGGGATATAATATGCAGACATTGCAGTTTCTTTTCAGTTACAACGTATACTTATATGATTGACTGACATAACTGAGATCGTATGCAAATGACCATGCGCGACATAATTGCATTCCAATAAAATGGGTTCGATATTGATTTTTGGCAATACCACTTGCATAGCATGCCAAGTGGGGGGTCCCACCAGACTAAGTATACTACTGGTAGCTTTGTTATTCAAGATGGCACATGGGACATATGCATGTCCATTGCCTCCAATCCCTACTGATGCATGGTCTTATATAATATAGTGTCATGCATGCTATTAAATATCAATATCCTCAGCTAAAGTACGTTTGCATTGAGTTGAGGATTTGCTCATTAGATGTTGATTTAAGATTCATTAATTATGGCCCACATATACCGCCCACGCACATACTTGATTGGTTATTATTGCTTATTGCTCAATATAATTGGCCAGCGATGAATACTATATAATGAGCAAATCCTCAACTCAACGTGAATGCACTTAAGGTCATTATAATCATGTACTATGATAAACTGACAGACAAATGGCTGTTATGGTCAATTGTATTTTATGCTATGCTGGACCAAGGTTATTAACCCAATGCAAGCACGTAGACGGAGGGTTGTTAGTTTTTAAGAATCTTTACTAAAGCGGAAATAGGAATACCTGGTGGCCGGTGTGTGTTTGACTATGAAGAATCTGACCTTAATTAGTGTGGACTTGCTGCATGCATGTGCCAGAAAGAAGCTTTGTATAATCAAATTTGTATTTAATGAAGTGCATGTCATATACATGCATGCATGCATGCATGACCATTAGGGTTTAGTACTTTAGTGCTTTCATTTTCATCTATGTTTTGACTGAATTTTCCTTCATTAAATTAAGGATGCACAGAAAACGCCTTACAATTAGTAAATGGTACTAAACCATCCGAAGGAAGAATTGAAGTCTGTTACGATGGTGAATGGGGCACAGTGTGTGGCTGGGGATTGACAGTTCTCGGTGGAAGAGTAATATGCAGACAGCTGGGCTTTCCATACGGTAATTATATATTCAATGAATTCATTATACATTGATAAAGATTATTATATTAATTTTTATAAATAAACAGATGTTATTAAGTTCAGTACAGAACAGTATGGCATGAACTTAAACGAAAACTCAACTATTGTCTTGAGTAAC
Source organism: Chalinula nematifera (assembly GCA_036873525.1). NCBI lineage: Eukaryota > Metazoa > Porifera > Demospongiae > Haplosclerida > Chalinidae > Chalinula > Chalinula nematifera. The sequence continues at coordinate 1,497 of JAYJLX010051213.1, read as the reverse complement.
ATTCAGTGCACTGGAGAGGAGGAGTCTGTACACGATTGCACTCTCACTAATCTTGCCACATTAGGAGTAGAGGCACTTACTTGCCCTGTCGGTTATGAAGAATATGGAATAGAATGTCTGGATTCTTCAGCAGGTCAGTCAGTTAGCTCAGTTCTATACAGCTGCGTTCATTACATGTATTATAAGGCTGATTTATATAGCGACACAATATTGATGGCTTATTTTTAATTAAATGTGTAGGCATTTTGACGTCGTACCTCACGTAGAGATAGAACTTTTTCTATCGATGTGTCGCATTGTGTAGGCTCATTGTGTCGCAAACCAGCCTTAAATGTGTCATTTATATTGAATGCATCAATTAAAGCATAGACGAGCTTTCTTTGATTATACAGGAGTCTGTTCTAACTATGATGTGAGGTTGGTTGGCGGTAGTAGTTCAGCCCAGGGTAGGGTTGAAGCATGCTTCAATGGTGAATGGGGTACAGTATGCGATTCTCAGTTTAAAGAAAAAGAAGGACATGTGCTCTGCAGGCAATTGGGATTCCTAGGTATTACTATGCATGCGTGCATGTTTGTGATTATACATACTTTAACTGAATTAATTAGCTGGCAATGCTGGTTATGTTACTTACATGTATGTACTAGAATAGATTACCCTTCTATTATTATTAACCATGCACATGCATAATTTGTGATTGATTTTGACTGCAGATGTGCTGATCATACCACCTGATTCCACTGCATTTGGTCAAGGCACAGCTGAAACAAAGATATTTCTACAATACTTACAATGTAAAGGAACTGAGGAGAATATCTTTGATTGTGTTGACCCCCTCAACATTGGGGTCAGTATTTGCGGCCACTTTCAAGATGCAGGGATTGTCTGCGCAAAAGAACCAAGTTAGATTTAATGCACTGCATTATAGTGTGTATATCAAGGCGGGTTATATTATACTATAATTTCAATAGTGTGTACTGAAGGTGATGTTAAATTGGAGGGTGGAAAGACAGAAATGGAGGGAAGAGTTACAGTGTGCTATAATGGACTTTGGGGAACAGTTTGTGATGATGACTTCTCTGTTCCTGATGCTAGAGTGGTATGCAGACAACTGGGGCTACCATATGGTAACTATAAATCATGCATATACATAAATAATTATATTTATTTGTGTGTCAGAACTCGTAGGTATTTATGGCTCAAATGACCAGAGATTCGGTCCCGGCATTGGTCTAACTTTATTAGACAATGTTGGTTGCTTTGGGTTTGAGAGTACTATATTTAACTGTAGTAGCTTAAAGGGACGATTCTCACACAACTGTAATTCAAACGAAGATGTTGGGATTACTTGTAGTGAAGCAACAGAAGGTACATGTATACTACAATCCTGTACATGTTTTAATTATAACATATATATATATATATGTATGTATGTATGTATGGATGTATGTATGTATGTATGTATGTATGTATGTATGTATGTATGTATGTATGTATGT
>JAYJLX010051202.1:0-11420 GCA_036873525.1 Chalinula nematifera | reverse complement strand
TAAAGTCAGATTTTGCATTTGAGCTTGTTTTATGGTAGTTTTGGAGCTGACAAAACCCCCCAAAACCCAAAAAACCATACTCATTCCTACTATGAAAGTTGCTAACGCACTTTCAGATATACGGTCATTAAGCTGTGCTTATGCATATACCAATCAAATACCGTACTTTGGGTATATTTCGTGTTATAAAACTAATGTGTTTATTTTTTTCATTGTGTTTTAATTTCGTGGATAGTACAATAACGAAATTTTTAAACACTAATTTTTTTAAACAGCATAACTATTAATTAATAACTTGCGTGCACACGCCCGTTTTTGCAAGAAGAAAGAAATGAAGTAGAGAAGTCATGAAGGAATAATAGAGCAGAAAGAGCTGTATAAGAGGCTACCATGCACAGAGAAGTTTGGCAAGTCACTGTTAAAGAAGTTCTTGAGAACAACCTACAAATTGTTACTGTTTTAAAATTTTAGTGTAATTTAACTTCGTTGTTCGTATTAAACCTCAAAATTTATTTAACACGAAATATACCCAAAGTACAGTACATTTATAACTCCATACCTACATGTATACTACTCACCCGGTTGTCATCAAACTCTGGAACATGGCGACGATGTTTAGAGGCAGGTCTCTCCTTCATTCCACAGGGACACACCCCTCCCATGAATGCATTTACAGAAGCCACACCCACTGATACACCCAGTAGTGTAGTAGACGGAATACGATTCACATGAGCCAAACACCCACTGAAGCATATCTTCATAACCTGAGAGGAGACCTTGGTAGGAGTGGTAAAGAATACTGGACTTTTCTTCTTCTGGTTCACTTTAAGGTCGATCGTAATTTGTTTAGCAATCAAATTAAGGGATAACCCGGGCGAAGGCGGGGCTTTAATGGGCGTGGTCTCTCCAAGGGGATTATCAGAGTCTACAAATGACATTAACCATGAGCCCCATCCCTGGGCTGATGGCTGGTCATCTTCACCCATCGAAGACGGCGAGAGGGGTGAGAGGGGCGAGGAGGGAGCGGGGGAGATAGATGGTTCCGTGACGTCTACAGCAACAATGGTCGTAACCTCACTTGGTTGACCACACCCACCTGTATCTACATCATCACGACCTTTCAATTTCTTTAAGGAGTAATACATAGCCAATAACCAATCCAACAAGTGAAGGAACAATGAGAACTGGACCTGAGTCACCGAGAACATCAGCTCTTCAACCATCAAGTCCACCATGTTTTCCACGATCACACCATCTTGATATCGACACATCCAACGGCACTCAAACGAACACCGAGGGATGAATGGCAGCTCATAGACCTCGACCTGTCCAGCACTGCCTATTTGATCCAAACACACGGTCATACCCTCTACAGAACATACCTTACAGATACAATAACTACCCTGGAATGAATCAGTGTATACGTATTCGGGCTTCCACTCATTATTAGTGGTATACCATTGTAAGGACTTGATAGTCACTGACATTAATAAATCACTCTCTTCCTGGATTATGTTTACCACTAGGTTCTTCACATTTATTATTATATTATTCAATATTCTGTTCATGAGGCCTTGCACATAACCCGGGGCTGGCTGTGATTGGTCAGGTGTAACAATGGTGGGCGTGGCTTTAGGATCATCAGTGGATGATTTAGTGGACATTTCTGACATTTTAAGGTTCTTAAGTTTGACTGAACATTCAACGTTATCCAGTGATAGGTTTATTGCTTCAGAGCCAACCGAAGTCCAGGGTATGTGGATTGTAAGGGTCTTGACACACCCACTTTTCAGATTGAACGGTACAAGCCCACTGAGGGTGGCCTCAATAGCCTCAGGACGGAGTTCTAAATTACGTAACACGGCATCACCACCCCAGAAGGACAACTGGAGATCAGAGGGCTTTATATTCTTGATGTATTTACTGAGATACGACGTGATTAATGGCGTCAAATAGCTCTCCAACATTGTTCACGAATCTACATAATTTAAACAAGCGCTTTATAATTATAGCTGCAATAATGAGTGTCGTATGCTATAATAATCTATTTAGTTATTTATATGTACCTTAATTTCAAAACCTTCAAGCTGTTCTCCGATCTCGATCCGTTATTTTGTTTTGCTTATTGTTCCCATCCTTTCATTGTAAAAAAAAATATAATTATATAATTATATCCCGGTTCCATTTCGCGCGGGAAATGTCGTCCGCTTCGCGCGGGAAATGCCGGTAAAACATTTAACATTTCTTGTAAGGTGTTATATTTCAATCTCTATTAAAAAAAAACAACATTGATTGATGTATAAGTATATGATTGAAACATGCATTCAAAAGACACAACTTTCAATCCCTAATGTGCTGGCTTCTGTACTGAAAAACATAAACTGATAAAGGTACTGATTTTGCCCATATTATAGGCCAATCGGCACTCCCTGATTATAACAAATACATACTGGCTCATGCATGTATAACACTGACATCAAAAGTCAATTGTGTGAGTTTTATTATAAAAGTCATGCATACTTAATTCCGTGCACATACATTACTGAACTATTAATGAACCAACCCTGCCCATGCATTTGCACTTTGAAAACTTCCCGCGCAGCTGCGCATGCGTGCTGGGACCCAGTGTTACTAGTATAGCTGCCACATATTAAATGAGGTCGCGGAAACTTATCACTTTAATCAAAGTTGGTAAAACTGATTTCAATTTATTATTCAACAAACAATACAATTGTATGAAATATATTAGCACTATAACTTTCCTATAATGCATGTTCCTCTATTATTGTATTGTGTATAAGACAATACTTATTTCCATGCAGCATGCTGATGTACAGTGCTGTGCCTTCAATCTTTATTAATTAATATTATTCTGCCATCTGCATGCTTTTAGACCCATGCATGTAGTGTTACTATAGCAAGTAGATGAAAAAGATTTCAATTGTTGATAGTGGCAGTGCGGTCCTCCTGTTCTGGATAGCTCTTGTATTCTTCAGGATGCTCAACACGATCAGCGAAATCATTCATCGACTCCACCATGCTGTCATCATCATCACCCTCAACAGGCACCCTCTGGTACCCACCATACTGCTTGTCATTTGTAAACCTCGATTTTAGTTTACGGTATAAATGTGTGATGAACCGTTTCATCCAATACACAAGGATCAGCAGCAGTGGAACGTGTACAGTGCTAAGGAGATTGATAGCATAGCCATCACTATTGAATATTAGACACAATACTGTCATCGTAACTAATAAACTCATAAGAAAGAAGTTAATGTAGTTGGCGAACGGTACTACAAAGGGTCTGAATATCATGATAGTTCCGGCAAAGAACAGTATGGTCACCGATTCGAGGTATAAAATGAGTTCCGAGTTCTGACCAGGGATATAATAGAAGCACAAAGTCATCAAACGCAGAAACAGCAGTAATCCAGCAAAATACCGAAAATCATATTTTCGTTCTTGACCGTCTGGAGACTTGTAGCACCCAGTGAAGGTGTCCCCCAATACTTGTAAAGTGCTCTTAAAATTGGAATTCTTAATTTTGTTTAAAACAAAACGATGGAAGAGTTTCGATGGATACAATGTAATGAATAGCATCGGTAGAATCACCAGAAAGAGAAGGATAACAATGGCCAACACCCCAAAAAAAGCATGGGGCATACCAAAATAATCCAGGTTACCATTATAGAAGAACAAATTTCCAGATCGATTCTTATCTTCCAGGCTATGCCAGGTGGAATAGTGGAGGATTTGGAACGAAGTGGCACTGATTTGAGTGAAGCAGAGAATGTATACAGATGCAACAGACTTCACTACAGAGGTTTTAATATTGCATCTCCCCCAGACCAATCGAGCCAGACACCGATGTACTGGAACTGCTACTATTCTAACACATGAATACCCTTTATAGTACAACTTTATCAGCAGTGTAATGATAGCGGTCAATGCTAAAGCATATATTGGCACTACATACCAGAACGTGATGGCGGACAACGCATCCATGGAGCGGGAAATACAGATTGGAAACATTAATTCAGGCTCGTACGCTACAAGAAAGTTCAAGTTAGTGATACTGTATATAAAGGTACAGAAACGAATAGTCGGATTACTAAGGGTGTATAGCTTACTGGATGATGTGAGAATGGTTGCGATTTGAAAAGAGAACCAGGCAGGGTAATACCACGAGGGTATGTTGAGTGATACCATCTGCCAGTAAAACACCAGTACAGTCAGTCTTCCTGTAGTGAGGTCGACTCCAAAAACAAAGATACCTAAAATTAGCAACGTTAGTGGAAGTATCTGTAGCATTAGGAACATGACCCATCCGAACAGCACTAATCGCTCATCACACTTGTAACAAAGGTAATGCAATGAGTTCAATGGAACAGCATATCCATCTTCACATCCTCCGCATAATCGACCTGACTGGTTATTATTGCATGAGCCTGTGGAAAATATGGTTCCTTCTATATCCAACCAATCAATGGTAGGCCTACCACTGTATATAGTGGACATAAACCGATAACCAGCTCTTTATCATTGTTGTCATATGTTGAAATACAGTACTGATGCTTAGGGACTACGGGTGAACTAATCCCACACTTGATGCTTTCATTACAGCTGAAATAATTATAATCATAAACACACTGAGTCTGGTCCAAATACAGCGGCCATTCGCATTTCTTGAATGTGACAAAAGTTGTGGCACCATAGGTCACCTTCTGATTAACTTGCATGGAGATCAAGGCAACACTATTTATCTTAAAGTCTTTTCCTTCAGGCCAGTATAGTAGGAACCTCTCTTGACTACTTGTGGTGCAAGTCACTTGTTCTGTTGGTGAAAATGAGCCCACTCCAGATAAAACACAAGCGTTTAAACCTGCAGTCAGCTTGGCTGGACGAAAGGCTCCGTCATACACAATGGGCTGGGGAAGGGCCTGTCCGGGATATATCAGTGTCTCAGAGCTGACATTGAAGTATAGAAAAGCTGGTGAAGATTGATAACTGGTGGAACAGTTCTCATTGAATCTCCATGGTTTCCAACAGAATGTTTGACCATAATCTTTTTGTGTAATGACGCTTGAACCATTTTGAGGCCACCAGCACGCTTGAAGAGAGGTCACATACATGTCGTTTAGGCTGCTACTGTCATTCACTCCTACTGCATTACCATTAAACATTATTACTGTGTTCCATTGATCCGGATGAAGGAATGGTTCTGAGTAGCCCACAAAGCACCTGAAAGACACAGCAGCTGGTTGACCCGCCCCCGAACAGCTAGCGGAGTATATTGCTCCGCCCAATACTTTGGCCGTATTACGAGTAAAATTCAAGCTTGTGTTTGGATGCAGTACCATGAAGCTACAGTCATATAGTGCTAAAGCCCCGCCGTATTTTGCAGAGTTTCGGAAAAATATTAGCTCAGACCCTTCAGTGATATCAATGCTTCCATCATGGATTTCTAATGCTGTCACTTGGTTGTTTTGAAACAGCAGCTTTCCTTTAAGAACGAGCGGGAAGTTTATAGCATACAATACACCAGAACATGGTAGATACGCAAAGTGCTGAGGCAGCCTACAAAATGATTGACTGTTTTCAAATTGAGTAGACTGAATTGTAGCATGCGCAGTGTGCTTCATGAATTGACCCGAGAAATACACAGCAGATCCAAGGAACGCCATGTTGGAGTCAATGAAACTTGATTTCAAAAGCTCAAAACTGTTTCCACTCGAGTTCTTTCCAAGTACAGACTCCACCCACAATCCACCACCAGACACGCCCGAATTATGTCTGAATGTACACCGTTCAATCACCACTTTATTATTCCTAGAGTTCGTCACTGAGGAGTAAAGGATTTTACCACCACCACCTCCACCATCGATATCAAACCTGTTATCACTGCTGATCTACGTCAAAATTCTTATTAGATTTAATTTGAGTGTCCCTCATTCGAACGATGTTATTGGATGAAGACTCTTGGAATGCTACGTAAAACCCTCCGCCTGAATGTGCATCATTCCCATGAATATCACAATTATCAATATCAAATGTGTTATTTTCAGCTGTTCCTCGCATGATTATTGAGAATCCACCGCCTTTTCCGAAATTGAATTCGTGATAAGTCAAACCAGGACGAAATGCATTCGACAATACAATGTCAGATTGCCTGTAATGGGCTGCATTGTCAGAAAATTTAGTATTTAAAATGGTGTATTTTGCTCCTGAAGAATACCACCTATTCTCTTGGAAAGGGATACAAGTATCGCTGCAAAGCAGTCTATCAGAAAGTTCAATCTGCAAGCCACCACCGCCAGCCTTACCGGGTGCCTCACCATGTGGATCATTGTTCATTTTGAACGTGCAATTAGCAATGGATATCGTTCCAATGGTATTATACAGGGTCATTCCTACTCCATCACTATTGGATATGGTAACCTCAAATAATGATACATTGATACAGTATTTCATGAATATGGCAACTTGGTAGTGGAGGTACTCAAAATCAGGGGCCATAAAATTCCTACTCGTGCTGATTTCGGTTCGAGAGCAGTTTGAAAAAACGACCGATTCAATCACTATATTGTTGGTATGGATGAATGATAGTCCGGTTTGGTTTTGACAGTCCACTATAATATCATCCAACTCTTCACCATCAGGGTATATCCCAATGATATTGATGGCAGACTGATTCCCAATCTGGGTCTCGCTCCCAGGTTTCAGTGTCAGTGCATGCTTGGATGGATAAAGGTAGATTGTACTAATACTGGTAATGGCCTGAAGGGCGAGGTTTAGGTCAGGACACACCAACTTCTTAGTGATCCTCTTGGCTTCATTAGGAGGTGTGGTCACAATACAGGAGTCAGTAGTAACATTAGTGTTCACATGAATCACAATACTGTTATGAACTGTAGTAGTGACAGCAGCTGTAGTTGTTATGATATACTGTACTCCAAACAGAAAACCACACAGAATAAACTACAACAACGGAAAAAAAAAAACATTAAATTTTAGACAGGTGTCATTATAGGCATGCACAGACAGCAAATTAATTTTGTATACATAAATGTACTACAATACAGGGAATGCACAATTTCGCCAATCTAAAGTCCGTTCACGTTGAGTTGAGGATTCGCTCATTAGATATTCATCTAAAATTCATTAATTATGGGTATTCACCGCCCAAGCACTTTCATACTTAATACATTATGAATGGTAAATTATTACGCAATAATTGCCTATGAATACTAATGAGCAAATCCTCAACTAAACGTGAACGTACTTTAATACATACATGCAGCATTCAACAAAATTTATCATAATTATACAATTCAACCTCTGAGCAAATAACATGCAGTTCGGGATCAATATAAATTAAAGTGCTTCAGAGAGGTTAATTGTCCTCAGAGGTTGAACTATCGCAAAGTTGGAAATATTCGAATCAGGAAATTGAACCAAAAAAATTAGTATAAAAATATTTTCGTTGTCAACCACACCTATGAACCTGAAATTTTTAACCCAATGCTTACTTGACTGTATAATAGCAACAAGGAAGACACTTTGAGCAGCAGGGAGGCCTGTTTTTTTTTTACTCCCTGTCAGGCATAAGATGTACAAAACTTGACAGTGAGAGAGTAAAAGAGAAAACTTTTGATTGTTTTAGTAATGAAGATAAAAATGGAAAGATTGGTCCTATAATTAGAAATAATTCGAGTAGAATAATCTCATAGTCCTTGAGCATTACGAAAATAATCCTCCGAAAATTTCCAAATTTACAGTATCAATTAATTGAACTGTTAAAATGTATTGAAACCAACAGTTTGGGATATCAAAGATGTGAGAGGTTATACTTTGTCTCTATTTTATACAATGACTGTTAATTATACATGTATAATTAGAACATTTGGCTTGAGACTGTTGCAAGTCTTTGTAAATCTATACTGAAAGCCCAACATGTGCTATGGGCAACCTCAAGAAACTTTTGGGCAACAAATTTCCAAAATTAAAAAATACAACTTATAAGCAATAAAGTTGCTCACCGCACACAAAAGGAAAATCTTGTTCATGTTGCACAAAATTCAATTAAAATTTTTAAATTGAAATCACACCTCTTAACGTAACATTTTTTTTAAATGGCAAATTGAAAATTCTCAGGCACTGCCTTGTTTTAGTCATGAAAACAATCAATTAATAATGATTATTATTACTATTAAGGGGAATAGCACTGACCACTTTTGGTGAGCACCATAAGAATTTAGGTGCCCTGAAAAAATCGATAGGTACATGGAAGAGAAAGAATAAAGAAAAATTAAATGTTTTTCAGCCATAGCACTTAGTCTAGTGCGACTCTGTAAAAGGTAACGTTTTGCAAGTAGTAAAGATGCATTCTAGACCAGTTTTTGGAGCTCTTCAAATTTCTGAAGTCATATTTTGCATTTGAGCTTGTTTCGCTATGGTAGTTTTAAAGCTGTCATAGACTATAACCGTGACCCCCCTTTCCCCCTTCCTCCCAAACCCCAAAAAAACCAGGCTCATTCCTGCTATAAATGAAAGTTGCTACTAAACGGCTACTGTGACGCACTTTCAGATATACATGCCTAGTATAGTTAACAAATGGCTCCGGAGCTAGATGATGTAATCCACCCTCTGAGTTATTAAAAATAATATTTTAGTTATGTTAATAAAATTAAAAGCTATTATAAATTGGTGGAATGTGTAGATATATCGGTTGCTTAGTATCCCAAAATAAGCTGGGTGTAAGCATAATAACATTTACTTGTTGTAATTATGTTATAATTTAACAAAATAGCAAATTCCATTAGTCTACTGGGGCTATGCCAGAATACTTTTTCTTATGCTGCCATATACAATGGGATGGAGTTCAGTGGCACAAGTGCAAGGGTACAGAAACCACTTTATCGCTAGCAATTTTCAGTGAATCAATTTCTCTTCATAAAACACACTATCCTAACTGTTACAATAAATGAAGGCCTATAGCCATTAGGCTCTAGTTTTCGATGTCTAATTATAAAATTGATAATATTATCTATACACAAGTACTTATGACTACACCTTAAGGTGGTGGGCGGGTAAAGTTATTAAAATTGCTAACTTTCCGTTCACATTCCGCCATACTAATCCCTTAACAATGGCGATTATGATGCAACAGACAAGAGTTTTTTCGTGACGCTTTACGCCACAGAAACGAACGTTTGGAACATAGTAAGCCGTGAAATGCCTTTTTAGAAGTCTTCCCGAGGGGGCTACATTGAGGTATCCCAGTAATGCAGCTTTAAAATAAAGTAAAAGGGTCGAATATTTCTTTATGCGACCGTCAAGAAAACATTTTAGTATCGCTCTTCGCCATACTTAATAATAACTGAAATTTCTCAACGTAGCCCCCTCGGCAAGGTTACTAGCTACTGTTTGAACCCTGTTTGATAGCCAAACCTACCCAAATGGGAGAATAAAGCGTCACAAGAAATTAAATTTTCATTGAAGCATAACGTAGCCATCTATTTTTCTTGGAAAAAAAGAAAACAGCAACAGGTTTAGTGCCTGGCTCTTTGACTGATTTGGTAATTATTTCTAAGTATTTATGATCCACATGCAGTGAAGCTAGAGCGAATTAAAGATTTCTTGAAAAATAATTAAATTTACACGCCCACCACCTTAATTCTCTCACAAACATCGGCAACTGACACAACATACAATAACCAAAGCACACAAAAAAAATTATACAATACCCCAAAATATAACTTGCAACCCCATCATACAGTAACAGAATTGTTGTCCCACATGAACCGGCTTTGACAAGCAGAAAGCCAACTTTACAAGTCAATTACAACACGAATCCAAAACATACCCGTACAAATGTGAGTTGCAACGGCGACATAATGTATTGGTCAAGTCCACACCACAACCAGTCAATTAACCACACGTATTAGACTAGCCAGCAACAACCCAAGCAGCTACGTATAGTGGTCGATAGTAATCGACAGCACTCACTATAAAATCATCAGATGCCTAGCTAGCATGGCTGCACTGCCCAAGCAAGGTCACGCCTATAAAGTATAAAAAAATAGAATATTAATTATTAATTATTTAGTTTTGATTTTATTTGCTCTATTATTTTATTACTGTATTGTTTCAAAACTGGTTTATAATAATTATTAGTAATTTAGACTAATTAGCAACATAATGCCATGCATGTTTTCTTTTGGTCATAATATTCATTATGATTATAATATTCCACATACAAAAAAAAAATCACAACAATAAATTCGACTGAAGGAAAAAAAACAAATTCATTTACACTATTATAATAACAGATAAACTAAACTCTTCTCTGTTGCCAATAAGGAAAGATTTCCTCGTCTCTCAGCAGCGGAGGGAATGGCCGATTGATTTAAAATTTCAGTGAAATCTATACCTATCAATCGGAACAAATAATAACTACTAATTAAAGTCTGTTCGCGTTAACTATGACCTCCGTAAATTTCCCCATGTATAAGAGTACAAAATGCCCCATACTTAAGGTATAGGAAGATTTTTCTACCGCTGATAACTTTTGAAAAACACTCGATATCAATACATCGCTTACATGAGGAGAACGCCCAGGACAAGACGAACATTTTTATTCTAAAATGAAAGCTGTACTACAGTCTGTCGTAAAGTTAGCCTCGTTTTCGAAAGGTCATAGTTAACGTGAACAGACTTTAGATTACTTGATTTTGTCCCAAGGGCAAAGCTAAAAATAAACATTTTGCATTTGGTCAATCATGTTGATTGAGCATTGCCAAGTTTGTTAAAGCTATTGTGTAGAATTAGTTGGACATCTTCAAGTGAAGTAATTGACTAACTTTTTTGATAAAAGAACAACCCAAAGTAGTAAAAAAAAAAAAAAAAAACTAAGCATGGTGCATGGGATTTGAACCCAAGCATAAGAAAAGAATTATAGTGTTATATACAGTGTAATTATGTATACTCTATATATATATACAAACCATTTAGATAAATTTCATTCAGCACCAACAATAATTACTTACTCTGTAAATCCTCTGTTACTAAATTTTCTGTATCTTCCTCTTTGTTGCTGTCATTATCATCTTGAACAGGGCCAGAGGGAGAAAGGGTGTGGTGTTGTAATGAGAAGAGTGGGGCTGTAGTGGTCACCAGTGAACACACAACCCCTTCTGGATCAGGATGATCAATTTGGCTGTGTGATAATAATATAATAATAATTATATTACCATAGAATATTTAAGGCGGATTTATACATTATAAACAGAACGTTTACATAACGTTCACGTAACGTAAGCAAATACATGGAAAGAGTATGAATCGTTAACGTGACGTTCAAAGTTGAACTTGATTCAACTTTTATGTTACGTTAACGGTTCGTACTCTTCCCGTGT
>JAYJLX010051191.1:0-11420 GCA_036873525.1 Chalinula nematifera | reverse complement strand
ACTCATCCACTCTATAGGCCACAAACACCTCCATAGCAGTACTGTACACTTTCACCTAATAATAAATACACACACATTACTGACAGTATGTACACATGTGTACAGTGAGTAACAGTAGCTATAGTAATTTCTCAATAAATTTACACTAGCACAAATAGATGTACACACATGTACTTACAAATGTATTTCACATCGGTGACTACAATGTCAATTTTAATGAGAAAAACAACACAATGCATAAGAACTCTATAAGGTAAGTGGATCGATCTCTAAATCAGCATAAGCTGGTATGCATATGAGAGAGTGGGTGGAACTATCCATAGATTTATAAACATTATGTGTACTGTGTAACAGGATTGATTACATGATTAAGATGAAGGAAAGAGAATTAACATAATCATAATTATATCCCAGGACTCTGCCCATGGCAGTCGGGGGTGGTCAGCACTAACCACCTGAGAAATCAAATTTATCACCTACGGAGCTCTTCTACCACTATAGAAAAGCCCTTACATGTAACATGTCCATTTAATGGTATTTCTTGTTTAAATTAAACCACCTCGGATCTCCTGCTGGGCAGAACCCTGTTCTGGAAAGTTTTTGGGATGAAGAAAAAAAAACCACAACCTCCCTCCCCCCCCCTCCCCCCCCCCCCCCCAAAAAAAAAAATAAGCATGATGGGATTTGAACCAAAGCATTAGATAAAAATTAGGATTCAAACCAATTAGGAAAAAAAAAATTAAAACCACAGAAACATTACATAGAATCTTTCAAACAAAATGGCCGACCATGCCCTTCTTTACTCAGTCAATTCAATGTTTTGCTCAGAAATTGATCAATATCTGACTATTTTTGTTAGCTCTGTATATCCGTATAATAATGCAAACATCTAGTATACATGTACACGTACCTCCAAATCAGACGCCTTTGGCTTGGAACTATGAATGTTCTTGACTTCATTGGTCCACAATCTTGGAGTAACATTCTTGGATGTAAAGCTACACGAATGTACAATAATAACCAATCAACCTAACACTACTATAAACATATTTAGTACATCTTACTTCATTACTTGAGTGAAAGCCTGTTTGTCTAACGAGTTATACCATTGCCGTAACATAGGCGGGAGATGCTGAGCGATACTGAAATAAACAGCATTAGATATTAGACTGATGGACGGCACCACAGACACACCTATTAAGGGAAAGGACAATACAATAAAACAAGCAGAACAGTATATACAATAAATGATTATACAGTGCACGTACTGTATATTATCAATTACCGTATTCCACAAATATTTTGCATGCACATAAATTTGGTTTGCTATATAAACGCTAAATTTTAAAACAATTCAAATTTTATAATGAATAAAAATAATAACTATTTAATATTAAAATTAATTTATTAACCTTTTCATCAAATTTAAGTACAAATAAAGTTTGAAAATTACAATTTAATTGAATGTATAATTATTTTCCTGAAATACGATATATTACCCACTATTATGTATCAGTGCTTTAAATACATACAGCACATTTGAAGTTAAACAAAACATTTGGACGGATAGCTAAATTGAATGAATAGCTTAATTTTACTCAATTGAAATTCTATGAGCTTGGAATTTGAACGCAAAATGAAATCACAATAATCAGTTGTTAAATACAGGTGACAAGACTAGTCCAAATCAATGCCACAACATTGTAGGTCACACCCATGTTTCCATGGCAAATATAACTATAGATTAATAAAAGTTACCCTTAATCTGTTGAGGTGCTAAACTGCTACAGTATGGAAACATTCCCTTCAGCAACGAGTTCAACTGACACTTTTCCTTAATCCATTCAGTCATAACTACACGAGCCTATACAATACACACACAATATACTCACTATAAACTACTATATATACATGTATAATCAATTTATTATTATACTGTACATAAATTCATTTGACATGCATGTGTATGCATTCATGTACATATACATACACATGTACATAAATATACATTATAGGTAATATATGTACTGCACTGTACATTATATAGCTATATTGGCCAGTACATGAAATTTAACAACAGAATAGCTATAAAGTGCTTTGTTAGTCAAACTTTCTATGTATATGGGCTACAATACAGGTAAATATGTAATTAGCATCATGTACGTACATGTACAAAATTTATAGCAAGGAATTTTGAAAGGCATGAATCATAAGGATATGATGGGTATGCAAAATGTTTAAATACCTTTGTACCACATATCAAGAACTACGGATATTACTACATACATGTATACAAGTCACTCTATAATTATGAACATGTTTAGTGTACCTTTAATGTGTATGTACATGTATATTATACATGTACCTCTACATTACATATCAAATACCACAAAGATTAGGACATGTATACATGTACATACTCTACACGAATGTGTTTAATGAGTATGTATATGTACAGTACTTATTAACATACCTCTATGTCACATTTTCCAACTATTTCACATATTAGCATCCATAGTAGAAGATACGATACTATCTGCTGATGATGGCCCTCCTGATCAATGGCCATGCCCCCTTCCGAATCATCAATACTCGCATCAAATATAGTGTCAGGATCGAAGTTGAACAAGAATGAGCTGATGTAGGCTTGAACTGAACTATAGTAGGAGGGAACAATGACATGTACGAAACATTATATGAGCAATGTACATGTACACGTGAGATTAAGTTCAACCCACCCTCCCTTCCCTTCCCTTCCTTCGGGAAAAAAAAGGCCATATGCAAACAACACAAAGTAACCAGGGTTACATACAGTAGGTTTTAGTCTGTACAAAAGTATTTTGGAATAGGAAGTTCAAACAATTTTTTGAAAATATACAAGTACACATGTATCCATAAAAAAAAACATGTACATGTATAATTATACAAGCATTTATAGTGGTCACACTGAACACAAAGAACTTTAACTGCAAGCTTGAGGTGACTCAGATTGCAAATTGATACTAAACATGAGGGTCCACCATGGCTTTGAAGAAAGATGAAGCTGATTGTTCTTGTTTATTGCTATCTATTTTCGGTGTAAAAGTAGGTGCCAGGTGCTATTTTCTCTTTGATTTCAGGAACAAAATTGTTATATAATGAAATCCTCTGACAAAATTCAAGCATATTTTTGTCAATCGTGTTTAACTTTTGAATTGCGGCTATTGTAAAATGCGTAGGGACTTTACTATTTAAATATCCTCGCTTAGGTCTCTCGCTATGTATAGTATACACTACTCAGTATTGGGTGGTTACGGGCATACAACTCCATGAGATAATTAGTTGAGGGCGTGCCCAAGACTAATTGTCTTATATGTCCACAACTATCCAATAACAGTGTAATATCACTGTTGGAGCCACCAGTCAGGTATGGGGGTACTGACCACTTTTCTACCAATGATCCAACTTTTTTTCAATTACAAAAAGAAATTCTGTCACAAATGTACTTGTACCTGACCACTGACAATATACCTGACCACTGACAATATGGTGGCTCCACCAGTGAATGTGTCTTGTACCATAGGAACAAAGAAACAATCCATGGCACATGTGTAGTTACGAAGTATGTGACAAGTTGAAAAAACAAAAAAACAATGAGGGAGCATCAAATTCAACAAAATTCTCTGAAAAGTGAACAAGAGACAGTTCTGTATTGGTGATGCGATTATGTAAACAAAGTCTGGAGGTAGTTATGGGCACATAACTCACAGTAAAGATCAAAGGGTTGCCATGGTAATACATTAATTACTGCTATACTGTGGTACTGCTTGAAGGTAGTCTACTACAAATATTTATGCAGCAAGCAACAAAACAATTTTATTTAACAAGCATGTTAAACAACTATACTAAATCATAAAAAGGGGGACTGAAATGATCAGTGATAATTCTGTACACATTCAAAAGTTGCTGTGACTATATAAACATGAATTAGGAGTTCTTCTGTCTTTCCCAACCACACACATTTAACACTCTCTTCTCCGAGAACATTTCGGATATAAACAGCAACAAAAGCAAACCACTTATGGAAAAGAAACACGTCATGTTCAAACAAATCACAATGAAATATCCGAAATTGTCAATAATTACACCAGCACAGATTCCGAGCACACCCACAAATAAAGACATCATGGACATAGCAATACCATACGCTGTGGTGATCTGATGTGGCTTAACAATGTATCCTGGGGCCACCCATATGCTAGAACTATGCATTGTGAACTCAACTGATAGAATAAAAGCTCCAATGAATGGAATAAATGTGTAGTCATTCCCTGCTAAGTAGAGCACACATGCAGCAATAGAGAATACCAATCCACTATAACCCCACAACAAGTTATAACCACTGAGGTCAATCAGAATAGATATAACTGGTGAAAAAAAAATAGCAGCGGTATAGGATAGCGAATTGGCTAAGTTTGCCATATACAAGTCGAGTCCATATTTATTAACAAAATATAACGGTCCAGTGGCAGTAAATACCAACAATATACCATAAAACATTGAAACAGCCGTTGCAACTACCCAAAACGATAAAGGAAAGGTGAATGCATCCAAAAGGTTCATTGATTTACCAGCTCCACCCAATCTTTGATTTTTTCTGCCGATCATTTTAGCCCCATACTTATCTAACATTACAGTATCAACTGCACAACACAGTCCAAGCACACATACTAGCATACCAGCCAGTTGAGTAGTACCAAGTCTAGAGAGAGGTGATGCGATAAGAGCGGAGAGAACATCATACAATATTTGTGGGCAAAAAAGAGCTATAGTGGCAAACAGTCGGCACATTATTCTTGATAGTGACATTACAAAGGCTATCTCTTTACCTTTGAACCAAATGACCTGAAATGCACTGAGTATACTAGTAGTAGTTCCGTTACCACAACCAATTATCAATCTTCCTAAAAGAAATACCCAGAAACTACTAAGATAACAACCAACCGCACACCATAGCTGCCCCAACACGACTATCGCCATGAATATAACAAAGCCTTTATGCAAACCTAGGTATTTGTTGACTAGTACAGGACCAACCAGGGACATCACAACATCAGCCCACGAGTATGCAGAGAATATTACGCCATAGTGAGTATTGTCCATTTTCATCACACTTACTAAAGTGGTCTGGAGTCCAGCAGGGAGCTCAACAGTAAACGACAGTACACCTTGGATAAATGCCACCAGAAAGGCTATCATGTATCGGTAAGGCCTGTAATTGGGATCACACAGGTGAGCCAAGCACGAATTGAACAACCCTTTGTTTGGTGGGAGCCATCCTCGGTCGTTCCAATCCATGAACAGCCATGTTTGCTCGTCAAGATTTTCTTCATCGTCGCAAGTATCCTGATCATCAGGAAACACAGCTCGAACGTGATTTTTACTGGAGGAATTCCAAGTGGAAGAATTCATAGAGCTCGTCTTGCTTTGCTTGTAATTAAAATGGTCTAGCCCCGCCCCTAATTATGTACAGGCTAGGATAGGAGAATAGGAAGCAGGCCAATCAGGTAGATCTAGACTACTAATTCAGAATCATGCTCATCTGTTCAACAACTGAAATACCCATGGTGATTATATTTCATTCACTTTACAGCATTAAGCGTTCGAAGAACAATAATGTAGATCCATACAATTAAATATTGTATAATGATACTATAATTGAATTACGTTTGTCTAGCACTGAGAAAAATTGGAAGGGGTGCATGCTATAGTATACCTTAGGCAAACCATACTGCCTTGAATGAGCATATACTAACACAATACAAGCTATAATCCAGCCAGCTCTGAACAACAGTACAATTAACTATAAGATAATAAGGTGTCTAGGGTTTGATTATAAGGCGGACTGTGGGATATGTTGAGATATCATAATTGATTTTGCTGACTTGGCTTGGCAGATATTTGCCTTTCGAAACCCCACCATCTATTTTAGCGTCCCCTGTTTCTAAATTGTATATAGATCTTTTTCATGGTTATTGTCATGAGCTGCATGCAATGAATATTATATAGTGCTATAATTATTGCAAACTGATAGATCGTTCTGTAGGAAGACTGATTTTTTTTAAAACATTAATAGATCTAGATCTAATCATCGATGATCTACAGACAGTAGATAATTCAGTAAACGTAATATTGTATGTATAAAAAGACCCAAAAAAGTATGTACATCAGGAAACCATTGCATATACTGGTTTATGCTTGGCTCAGTGAAGAGCGTAGTTTTAAGCATACACCCATCCCCATTATAACCAGCCCAACCCACTATACAGTGAAAGACATATACTAATTACCTGTATATACATTTGTCAACCTTTATTCACCTAGTTACTGTATTTTATATGCTAATTTATATGTAGACATCAATTAAGATACACATATTATATCTTATAGCATATACTAGTGAGCATGTGAGCTAATATAACTCTCCATGCAATTTGTTATGTTGTTACAAGAACTAATTAATAATCAGTTATTATGCTTTAAAAGCAAAACAAATTGATAATATTAATGTATATAGCTGACAATCGAAGATCATTAATTAAACATACGGAGCATGATCAGCATCATCACAGTGTGGTATTGTTGGTGGCTATGGGGATTAATAATGATACAATTCACAAGAACTACAGAACAAGGTATAATTAATAACATACTATATAGTGGCTTACAATGATGACCAAAACTACCTGGTGACAAAACTATATATCTCAATAATACTGTACCATTGTTTTTATGTATATTATAGATGGTGTTCCAGCATGTCTATTGAATTCAAGTGACGATCAGCAAGTACCAAATTTTGCAATGGTCAAGTTTTCAGACGTTGAAAACTATAATATTACCTGCAGAAGCAACTGCATGAATGAGAATGATCCTCCTTGTACTTGGCACTATCCAAGTAATCAATATATCAGTGACAATGTGCTGAAGCTTGACCCTGATCAGTCCATCCACCTCAATGGTATTTACAGCTGTAACTGTACAGCAACAGAAACAAATAGAGCTTATCTTGGAATATATAATGACTCAGCATACAATCATAATAGTAAGCTGATTGTCCTAAAACTGCATGACAAGCAAATTTGAAGTATTGATTGTTACATTATATACTTCTGTTTGCTCAGCATCTTAACTATATAATTACGTTTCCAAATAAGCAACTTGTTTCATTAGTTATGTATGTGATTATTGTAGAAGAGGTTGGGCCTAAAGTAACATCACCCATGTCTCTGGAATTTGGCCAGAGTGAATGTGATCCCATCTATCAATTGAGCTTCACTGTCATGAATGGACCACCTACAACTGTTAATTGCACCTATGAAGGTACAGCAATAGACCAGACTGATGTAACCAAGAAAGTGATAGACAGTGGAACAGCAACCCAAGTTATAATCCGACATACCAGCATCGGCACTGGGTTTTATACATGTAACATTAGCAATAGAGCTGGAGATAACTCTAAATGGGCCGCCATGACAAATGTAACAGTGACAGGTAAAGTGAAAATATTCATGATTATTAATTTTTTTCGTGCTATTATATTAATTTACAGCTGCTAAAAAGCCCACTAATCTTTCAGTGACTAGATTGAATACGGGATTGGGTAATGTTAGTGTCTCATGGAGTGAATACTCACTGAGGTATTGTATACACATCAATGCTAATAACAATGCTGCTAATGAAGAAATGATAGTACATCAGAGCAATACTACACTAACCCTTGATTCGAATGTAAACCATACATTCAGCATAAGTGGAGTTGCTAATAACAATAGCTTTGAGATAAACAGTGAAAAGCTTGTTTCCCAAACCATACTATTGAGTAAGATCTATTGTTACTACAACAATTATCATTGACTTTATTATTGTTGTGATAAATTCAATGTATAGTGGCCCCAACAATCAATGGTTCCCTCTCATTTCTAAACATGAATGAATCCAGTTTGACTGTAACCTGGAATGAGCCTACTCCTATATCACCTTCCAGTGGATATGAAGTTACGGTTTTCTGCAATGATAATTGTAAGATGCCCAAACATACTGCCATGACAACATCTCCACCGCTATATATCACACTTAATGAAAGCAATCCCTTAACCTGGAACTGCTCCTTATCATTGAAAGGATATTACGGTATTGAGGAACACAATTTCGCTTCATTCCCGATCAATGGTAAGTATTAACCAAGTGGGTATTATAACTGTAATGGTTTATTTTTATAATGGTTTGTTTATTGTAACAGCATCATTACCCTCTCCATGGGATGTGACTGTAATACATGCCACAAACACATCAATCCTCATATCCTGGGCTGATCCATTGCCTAATTGTTCTCTACCAATCAGTGGCTACCTCCTGAAATACAGGAACACAACGTATAGTAAAACAATCAATGTAACCATAGCAACATCCAATTACACATATAGCATCACTGGACTAGTACCTTATACCACCTACTATATCACTATTGAGGCATATGATACCACCCTAAACCTTGTTGGTTACCCCAGTAAGGAATTAGTAGCTATCACTAGTGATGGGATTGCCGGGACTGTATCGAACCTCACAGCACAGGGAACAGACGTTCATGAGATCACAGTAAAATGGGGTGTGCCTATGTTTCCTAATGGTGTAATCACAGAATACGAGCTTATAAATATGGAGGCTAAATCCAAATACTGTGTTAACTTGACTAGAAATAGATGCTGTAATAGTTCACCATCCCCTCCCACCATTGTTAGCTCCAGCAGCCTCATAAATAACAAGGGGAACCATTTCCACATATTAACAAACTTGCAACCTAATCAGAGCTATGTTGTCATGGTTAGAGCCGTGAATAAGGCTGGAGGAGGACAATGTCAGGCTACTACAGCAACCACAAGGAGTATAGGTATAACTTGAAATAATAACCAGTTATCAATTATTATCAAAATAATTATATACTATATAGAGTCAGTAACTATCATTGAAGTGGACTTAAATAACAATGAGCTTTACGTAATGTGGGAGTTAATTGACTCCATGGCACTGTGGTACTATAATCTGACATACACCAGTAGTGATGGAGCTGATCGTGGATATCACGTGTACAATAATTCTACCTTTGAAGCAATGATAATTGTTGCGGCAACCAACCAGCAGGGCTACATTATTAGTATTAAAGCAGTGTATCGTATCAATCAACAAGTGTTTGTGGGTCAACCAGAAGGTATAATAATGAAACTATAGACAATAGTTGATGAATCACATGTATTGTAATTACACTGTAGGGACAGTCATTGTTACACAACAAAGTAAGTATATACGAGTACATACATGTAATAGTTCCGTATGTATTAATGTGTTTTCATAGCCATTATTACCAAAATAACCCCTTATTCAAATCCCACCACAACAACCACTGTTACATCTAGTAAGTACATATTATAAGAGCAAAATATGTACCCTGTATATGCCAATTTAAAAAATAAGCATTGATTGTGTGGCCATCCCACAAGTGTTATTTTTGGCATGCTGCATGTCATTATTGCTTTTGTAGAATTTCAATCAACTTCATATACTATAGCAGGTGTAGATGATACATCAATCACCAGTAGTAGTATCATAGTTCTACTAGTCTCCATCGTTACTGCTGGTCTGTTCACTGTTGTTATTGTTATAGTTGTGGTTACTGCTTTTGCTATGAGGTATAATTTTTTGTTCAATAGACTCTATTATGAAATTATAGTATTATTTCATAAGATCAATATTTGCATAATTATGGTTTCAACTACGTATATACACTATAACTGCACGCATAATTATTTACTGTGTACACTAAATTTAGTAAATTATATAACCGCATATTTTTCTTAATATTTCATTATTTTCCTTCTCCCCATGTACTCCACTGTGACGAAGAAAACACTCGAGGTAATGTTCACAATATAGTATGGCAAAAATTCATAATTTTTTTGGATTTACTTGTATGTAGAAATTCTGTCAATCTTCAACTAAATCAACCAAAGAATGACAAAAATTTGTATATTAAGTAAATGCATGTTGTCATCTCTTTATCAATAAATAAACTATTCAATCTTCTTAAATACGATTATATTAGTGATATCGAGTTAACCCAATCACCTGCTTACGGGAAGGTCCACCACATTGGTAATGATGAATCACCCACTCGGAATACAGTCAGCAGTACAGAGGATGAGCCAAATCTACAGTCATACGTTTATGAAAGGTATATAGGCTAATGTACTCATTATGTTTCGCATTGTACAATTTAAACTATATGCTTAGAGAGTGATTAGGCCAAGTCTTATGAAAATTTATTGAGAAATTTCTCAACTCAACCTAAACATATACTGTAATTATCTTTATTTGTGCATATTGTTTTATCATAGCATGGCTTCTGACGGATATATAACAATGTCAAGCAGCATGCTAAATCAAAAAGAACCAACACCAGGAGCACATATGTATGAAAATCAAACCACAGATGACACTAATGCCTATGAGATTATGTATTAATTTGAAGTTTGAACTTACACTAAATTGGATTAAAAAAAATTTCATGTTTTCTTTTCATGACCCATATGCTTTTTAGTCACATGCACACACAAAACTGATTGGTAATATACAAACTATAGAAAGTTCAATTTCAATAAATTATAAAAACGAAAAAAATAATTGTAAATATTCAAACCGTCAAAAGAAAAAAGGCAATATAATAATATTATTTTAAAATAAATAATGCATTAAAAAATTACAACCATAGTATAAGTAAAGAAAAAAAATTTCTTCCACTTCAAAACACATTTCTACATAATGGGCAGGTACTCTTGGCACTAGTATTGAACCATTTGTACTGTAGATTAAGACAAAGTCAGCAATAATGCAACTAGTAAGAACGTACAATACATGTATGCATGCAATGCCTGTATAGTGTATACAGCTGGAATGGCTAGCTGTTACCACACAATTCACTACATACATGTTCCAAAAGTGCATGTGTATAGTGGAATCTCCAATAAAGGAAACCCTCAACAAGATGGTCAAATTATAGACAAGTCTATTTTGATACATGTAAGCGCCCCTTATTGAGAGAAGTTTATTCTACTATGCTCTTTCTTTGAGGCTAGGGTCCACTATTGGAGGTTGTACTGTATAACCAATACACATGTACAGTGGTTAACACCATTATAGGTAAAGAGATTTCCCTGTGTGCATGTATTGATCTAACAACTCACCAGACATGTAGAGTGAAATTTTTTCTTGCATGTTCTGCAGCACATCTTTGGCAGAGAGTAATTTGATCCGTGAATAACACTGAAACATATCATACAGTCCTCCAGACCAGCAAAATGTTTGTCGAGATTGGACTTCCATACCAT
>JAYJLX010051180.1:0-11428 GCA_036873525.1 Chalinula nematifera | reverse complement strand
AAAGAAGGGGTGGGTTTTTTTTTTGAAAAAAAAAAAAAAAAAAAAAAAAAAAAAAAAAAAAAAGCCTAGTTCACCACAATATGACAGAGGGATGGTTACGTTGATGCTGGAATAAAATCTTAGTCTATTTTAATGTAGACGTTGCGTCAAAAGGGTCAAGTTGCCCATGCAATGTCGCACTACTGAAGTGGGGGAGATCAGCTAGAATGAGGAATTTATCATAACTTAATGAGCGATGGAGTGGGATGGGGATGGAATGTACAAAAAATAAACGCTGATAGTTTTCTAACTTGAGAACAGGTGTTTTGAATATGAGGGGACCAGCTGAGGGAGAAAGCGATTGTGAGGCCTATAAGTATTTGTACTATGAGGTGAACAGTATGGGTTGATTACAAATGTGGAGGGAGGGAGGTTGTGAATTCAGTGTGTTTTCTAGACAATCATGAATTTAGTTTTTGTGACATTAAATTTAAGGTAATTATTTGATAACCATGAATAAATGGAGTCAATTGGAATGCTGAACATGAATGTGAGATGAGGAATCTGTGAGGGAATGAGTGAGTAAAATGTCGTCTATGTAAAGAGTGAGTGAGGATGACACAGATAAATTAACTAGAGTGAGATCATTAATATAAAGTATAAAAAGGATTGGGCCTAAGATTGATCCCTGACGGAGACACCAGAGAGTACTGTAGTTGTGAATGAATAATGGATGAGTCGAGGCTAAGACTTTCTGGGAACGGTTACTTAAATAACTATGGAACCAGGATATCAGGGATGATGGGAAAGGGAGGGATCATGCGAGCTTATTTACATGTAGTAAAGGCATGCATGTGGAACAGAGTCGAACGCTTTAGATAGGTCAAAAAATATACAAGTTGAGATGCCATTGTCAAGTGCTTGGGGAGAGTGCAGAGAGGCCGAGAGCTGATTGTGTTGATCGATGCCCGCTGATATATGCATGATCAGCCGGCTGCATACAATTTATACTTGAAACAATGAGGTCTTTATATAGTGATGTACGAACATTGATTCATCAAGTTCTAACAGTCTATTTATATATCAATACAAAAAATAATAGTTGTCTAATCTCAAATCATATAGCCGCTTACAATTACAAATTAACTTGTAGATGCATAGCCCCGCCTCCATACAAAGGGGTGAGGTGGGCGGGTTAAAACTAACTTCCTATGAGCTCCACCTTTTTCACACATACATGAGTTTATTTATTATATATATGTATTTCAAAAAAAAAAAACAAATTATGTACTATGATCATTTCGAAATTTCAGTGGAATGCTTTAAGAATACTAATAACTGTCTCAGTGTGAGCTAACTCACCACCATTACCCCGCCCATTTCGAGCTATACAAGTCTCTACTTCTTGCAATGGTAAGTGTAAGCAATACATCGTGTTATACAGCTTTATTAATCTGGAGCAGTAGCTTGAATGAATCATACCTACAGCATGCAAGACACATTTATTAGAATTACTATCTACCGACAATACATGATACGATGTTACTATTGACCTGCTATGTTCGAACATTTCCTTAATGCTGATACCAGGTTTTCAAAACCTGTTTGACGGGAATAACTAGCACTATCTGAAGCTGAATAAGTCTGCTTTTTATGATCTTCGATCAGTTTATGAGCATGCACTGAAGTTGAGGAGAGTGTGCTATTCAAACTAGGTGGAGCAGAGATGGATTTGGCAGGGTACACATGAATAGGAGGTAAGTAAGCAATTGATGAGGATTGCAATTTCGCTGACTGCAGTGCCTCAGTAGGCTTTCTAACAGTAGGAAGAAGATAAATCTCATTGTTAGTATGTTTGGAATGGTCCTCTATTGCTAAGGTTCTCATAAACTTGTCATAGTCAATGTGGATGCTATCTGAGGCAGTAGCCAGTTCAGTGATTTCTTTGTCTGACAGAACAAATCCTTTGGATGACAGGACTTTAGATAATGTGTGCATTTTAACGTATTTTGAGGTTGTCTCAGTTAGTAAACTGGGAGACACGCTGTCCAAACGAACTGGTGGTGTCGGCAACCGGGGTGTCAAATCGGTGGCTATCACTTTATTGCTGGCTCTTTGATTCTTTTTCTTTTCCAGAATTGCCTTGTCTTGAGCCACGGGTATTTTGCACTCAGTATGCACCATCTTTCCACCTATGATACGAGAAGCCATCATTGGTTGGACGTCTGTGCCAAATGGAGCTGAAGACGCGGCCATCTTGGGCGGAGCTGAGTCCAACTATAAAGGCGCTAGGCGTGTCATTCACGGTGGGTGAAGAAAAGAATAGGCTTGTAAACTCAGTACAAAGGTTCATTTCTTTTTTTTTTTTTTTTTTTTTTTTTTTTTTTTTCTTTTTAAAAAAAATGGCGGACGTGGTGAAACAGCATCACGTTCAACAAGATCCAGCACTGAACAGGCCAAACTATAGGGACTCGAGATGGGAGCGAGCTGTCAAGGTATTTTTTTTTTTTTTTTTTTTTTTTTTTTTTCTCACAAGTTTTAGTGCCACACTCTAAGGATTAACTGCCTCTTTTAAACTTATCTGCTGAAGGTGTTCACCGTAAACCAAGAAAGCAAATATCTCCTGGTCATGAACGTGCCATCGTTGGGAGTCGTTGAAGAGCTGTTAGCATTATTTAGAGTGTATGGAGAGATTGAAGAGTGAGTTACCATAATATAGAACAGTTGTACTTATGCACACATGGCCTTGTAGGCTGATGATATTCATAGCTGCTATTATGGGGCTTTATTCATGACACCATAGGTATAGGATTCTTGAGGAGTATCCACATGAGAAATTCACGGATGTTTTCTTCTTCAAATACAAGCAAATCGATTTTGCAAGAGCAGCTAAGAGAAAGCTGGACAACTGGTATTTCTTTAGTAGGCAACTCCATGTATGCTATTCTCCTGAATTCGAAATGCAAGAAGAAACCAGAGAAACTTCTCCAAAGGAGAGCGGTTGTGGCTCAAAAGACTAATGTACCGTCCAGGTAAAGATTTACAGTAAAGCAATACCTTACTCAGTACAAAAAAAGACATGGTTTTATAAGTGTTAGGTATTCATCAGTGGTTTAGTTTACATGTTAATACTTGCAGTGCTAACAACATCCTGACACGTCATAATACCCTAGCCCGCCTAACCCCACACTCATCTACATGTATTATTCCAGCCCTATTAGATTATCTTTATTGTTTGTTGAATTTATTTATTTTTGATTTGCAATAATTGCTCTTAAGTTTGTATTTCTTCTCTGCTGCATGCTTTATTCTTACAGCAGTTCCTTCTTCAAAATTGCCATTTGCTTTTCTTGTAAACCACACCCACCTCATTAACTTTTAATAACTATTAATGTATAGGTTGTATATTTAGCTAGGTTGTATATTTAGCTAGGTTGTATATGGGTTGTGAGAGGGTTGTCATGGGCTTGTACTATTGACATAAAGATTGTGGCAACCTTGCTGCATTCTTACAGGGTTGTAGCAACCTGGTATAGTATGTTCACGCTGACTTTGACACAAAAAAAACTTTAATAACTTCGCGATACTTCCAGATATTGATTTGGAAATTGCACCATTGGAATCAGCTCCAAATTCCGCTTTTGACAAATATGCTAAAATGAGTTGCAACTTCAAATCGTTCGTTATGATTTAAGCTTGTATATTATACACTAAAAGGTGCAAAATCACACATTCCAAAGTATAGGCTGTCTTATGGAAAGGTGTAAATTTACACGTTTTTTTAAATGTGAAGGTCAAAGTCAACCTGAACATACTATAGCTACCTTGCCATTTCTGTATGGGTTATTAAAAAAATTTGCAGTATAATGTGTTTTCATACTGTCACGAGACTTCTGGAAATTCAAAGAACCGGCACCACGGCCATGCTATAGTGTACAACTTTGTATTGATCGAGACAGGCTGGACTTGTAGCAAAAATACTTTTTTCAAACATGCAAACTTGATTCTATAGTTACATTATTACATCTATTTATATTATTCTACGTTGCAAATGTATAGAGCCGTTTTGTGTTAATTGCTGTTCTATTGTTTTCAGTGGAAATTATTATTTGTTGTAAATACGTAGCTGCTATGTCCTGCCATTTCTCCCTCCCTCCTCCCCTCCCCCCCTCCCTCCCATCTCCCCCCTCTCCTTTACAAATTGGTGTCTATGAATCTCCATCTTTATCTTTCCCTCTCTATATCATTAGACATTACTTAGTTCACCCCTGCCATATATACTAATAGTCTCACTATACCACCTGCCCCTCCCACTTTGCTGGACTGTGAGGAGGATTTGGGGAAATACTATTGTCAGTCTTGTTTAAGTGCCACCTCAGTTATCCCACGCCATGATGTGGCTTCTATAACATTATTCACGATTCACAGGTATGTGCCATTTTGTATGTATAAAATGTACGTAGAGTAGACAGTAGGCAAAGGGATAAAAATCCGGTTATATAAAGCATTAACACTTTTTATAGGCCATAGAAAGACCTAATATACATTGCAAACCTTCATTAGCTATCCATATGTAGCTTGAATAAAGAAAAGTAGACGGGAAAAGGCTGCAGATCAAAAAAAAATCAAATCCAGTCATATTTTAGCCATTGCTTTTGTCCCTACAAAATGGCCAGATAGCTTTTCAGTTACACCTACTGAGTTAGAGCAATATTCGGTCAATTCTGTAATGATCGCCTTAAGGGGCCTATATGATAAGTAACACAAGGTAGATATAAATTTTCTTCAGAATGAGAGGAGCATAGACCCTTAACAAAAGTAATGAAACAGCTTAGCGGGGCTGGTATGAGGGAGCCAGAAAGATGATAACATTGACTACTATCCTATACTGTGCAATTCACAGTAGGATAGCAGTCAATATTATCGTCTTTCTTGCTCCCTCATTCCAGCCCCGCTTGTTTCATTACTTTTGTTGGGGGTCTATGCTCCTCTCATTCTGAAGAAAATTTATATCTATCTTGTTCCCATACTTTTTTTTATAGAATATTTTATTACGAAAAATTTATTATTCATTAATTTTAATAAAATAATTAGTTAATTAAAATTAGTTATTTAAGTATTT
Organism: Chalinula nematifera; assembly: GCA_036873525.1. Lineage (NCBI taxonomy): Eukaryota > Metazoa > Porifera > Demospongiae > Haplosclerida > Chalinidae > Chalinula > Chalinula nematifera. The sequence continues at coordinate 6,327 of JAYJLX010051180.1, read as the reverse complement.
AATTGAACCACACCCCTTAGTACTAGTAATAATGCACACGTTCTTTTTTTTTTTTTCTAAAAGGTGAATTAAATATTCTCAGGCACCTTGCTGTATTTAGTGCAATTTGTTTATGGCTACTATTTTTTCTTCAAGACTATCAAAATTAAGGCACTCCCGGATTCTGGCGCTTCTTTTGGTGTATGCTTCATGAATTTCACTGCTGTGCTTCATGAATTTCACTACTTTAAAAAAGTGCTAGGACAGTGCGTGGATGAGGAAGAAGAAGAAGAAGGAAAAATCAGGCGTTTTTCATGGCTTTGAGAATCAGTAATAGGTAATGGTTTGCAGGTTGTAATTATGTATTCTAGATCAGTTTTTTGCAGCTCTTCAAATTTCTGAAGTCAGATTTAGCATTGAGGTTGTTTTATAGTAGTTTCAGTGCTGTCAAAACCGACAAAAAACCAGGCTCATTCATCAGATAGACTACTATGAAAGTTGCTAATGCATTTACAGAATTACACTTAAGTACTTAAACAAGACTGACAATAGTGTCTCCTGAGACCCTGCATGTAATGCAGCAAAGTGGGAGGGGCTGGCAGTAGTGAGACTAATGATAAGTATGGATGGAATGCTATATTGAACGGTATTAGATATACTAGATGATTGTAAAACAATGATGGGGCGAGCCTTCGCGAAGCATAGTGGACTTAGTTCTTGTCTTACATGTAGATCTAGCAGCTTAATGTATACTCTTTTATCAAGTTGAAAAAAAAATGCATCAATATTGACATTGCACATGAAGAAATTAAAACAGACTGCCAGGTAGCACAGATATATTAGTAGGAGGCTTATACATAAAGGACTGTGGCATACACAAAGTAAATTCACTGAGGAAGCTCAATTCTTATTGATGCTACACTTATCGTAGCACTGATCATTAGTCAGTGATATAGCAAACACAGCTGTGTAAATGATGGATCAAAATCTCCAACACTGGTTAATTTGTATTCCAGCTTTGAATCTGCTACCAAACAGCTGTGTAGTTTTAATATAGCCCAGTCTGTTACATAGCTGGCTTTATGTAGCCATTGTTAAAATGTGTTTATTTGGGTAGGCGTGATCCGGCTGATATCACATGTTTTTGTGAGTTTACGAAGTATAAACTAAATTTTCCCTGTAATTTGGTCGACCCTTACAAACACACATACTAAATTTTCCCTGTAATTTGGTTGACCCTTACAAACACACATACGTACATACATACACGCGAACGACCAGTGTGGGGCTCGCTCAGGCTCACCCCAATTATATACCTTGCCCATCCAGTAGTAATGTGTATGTTACATATGGTGATTATTGTGCATGTCATCATATTCTTTCATGGACCCCTCCCCCTCTCTGGTTCACAGAAATGCCGGTTTTCCTCCATCTTCCTAAAGTGCCGGGTTTCTGCGTTAAAGCCTGTTTACAAGTATCTATATTGTCAGCTGCTTAGTCTTGTGATGTTATACTAATTAGCTGGCTTCAAATTAAGCCGGGGGGATCTGGTCAGTGCGATGGCTGGTGGTATCGGCAGATTCCAGCTTCTATTCCAGCTAGGCCATACATATCATATTGATGCAGTATTATCACAGCTGGTATATACCAACCAGAGGGACTAGCAACATGGCTGAAGGTTAGCAATATACCGTAATACTCTAATACCGCTTTCACTTCAGTGAGTTATAGAAAGACATGTAGCCATGCAGCATCAAGCTGTATTCACATATCCAGTCACTCAAGCCAATTTTATACTTTCTGAGCATCCATACACGTACACTGATGTTTCATGTTCAGTATGGTATGATTCCTTTCATTAGAAGCATGCATTTTACAATTGCAGGGAAATAAGAGGACCGTCTGAATCCGGCAAAGAGAAAGTGTACTGAGCTGTGTAGAGAATTCCTTCAGTGCAACACAGTACTATAGACTGAAACATGATCATGATATGCATACTTATAGTAATTTATCCTAGCATAGTAGGATTATCAATCAAATTTCCATTCATTTTGGCAATGTTATTATGCTCTCATGAAGCATTGCACTGATAATTATTGCCATCCATTTTCCCTTTATTTCCTTCAATTGGCCATATATGTGTGCTCACAAATCGACCTTTAACAGTATAAATTCATATACCTTAGAGGTACAATATTTTGTCATCTCATCAGCTGATGTAAGCAACAAACGATTAAGGTCGCAAACTATAGGTGGGGCTCAACGTCCATTGCAATCTATCGTAGCTCCTTGGTGTGCGTAAATTTTCTGCTGTAAATTAATTGAAAAATAACCTAAACTTGGTTATTCAGGGTAGGATGAGCGAGTATCATGGAAAAGAATATGCATATCGAGTCTGCTCTAGATTGTGTAAATTACAATTATCGTGTGATATATTGGTCCTCTTCGGTACTTTTGCTGTGAGTTTGTTAGCTGTAACAGTATTGGGGATCACTGGTCTCATGACATGGCGTTTCAGCGAAGCTAATTGCTGCTCGAATTGCTGGCAGGGATTCCTGGACAGGTTACGAAAACTAACAGAAAAGATTTATTCATTTCTAGATACTGTACCTGATGGTAAAACCGGTGAGAAAAAATTTAAGGTGCTAGGCCTGATCGCTCCCAAGGCATACAACTACCTTTTGCTGTACTTCTTTGTGATTTTGATGGTGGATTTTGTGGGTATAGTGATTACTGAAGGAGTTGAATTAGAACATAAAACAAATGATACCACACGATGCTTTGTGCAGTTGCAATTTGATGGTATAGGAAATGCTTTATCCAATATGACAGTAGCAGTTGTGACATTTTCGTTGGGTACAATATTTTTGTTAAAGTGTTCCAGTAGGATTAGAGCTACAGAAGAGAATTGCAAACGCTTCTGCTACACAAGTCTTATTATAACGCTACAATTTATATTAGTGTGTGGGCCGCATGCTATATTTCTATCCTTTGTAGTCAAGTATAATGAAGCCTGGCAGGTACCGTGTAAATTTGAAGGTTTATTGGGTGCCAAAGATCTTATAACACTCAGCGTTATCTGTGCAAGTATTTCTACCAGTATGTTCACTCCATGGTGCATGTTCCACGAAGGCGAAGCCACCGAAAATCCCGCCGAAACAGCCGCCGCCGCCACCAAAGCCAATGATCCAACCAAAGATTCAGAGAATTGCCCATTACTCAATCAAGTGTGCAGACACAGCTACAGTGGAACCCCGCCTCTTAAAGGACACCCCTCTATAAAGGACACCTCTCTATAAAGGACACTATTTGCTTCCCCAAAATAGCATTTCTTGTATAAATTGACCTCTGTAGAAAGGACACCTCTCTATAAAGGACACTTTTCTCTGTCCCCAAGGTGTCCTTTTTTGTTCCACTGTATACTGACTCAATCAATGCTAATGATAAGTAATATTGCATAAAAAGATAATATACCTGTTGACTACATAAACTAACAATGTTTAATTTTGGTTTTTTTATCAAGTTATAATTATTATGTGTATCAAGTTATACTTGTATTGCGCTGACTGAGCCGTTCTTTCAATATTAAATTGTTATTTTTTTTTGTGAATTTGGTGTCTCAGTGTCCTGAATTAAGGTCATGCTTTCAAATTGTATAGACCTTCATACACAACTAATGAATAATACAGCAAGACATACTAGACTATGAATCTCATTAATATTCATACACCTGTAGATCTAATACCATAACAGCTGGTTAATAAGTGTATACGTACGTACGCTTATAGCTAGCTTTAAGAATACTAATAGCTGTCTCAGTGTAGTTAACTCATCGATCACCACCATAACTACCCGCATTATGGGCTATACAAGTCTCTACTTCTTGCAATGGTAAGTGTAAGCAATACATCGTGTTATACAGCTTTATTAATCTGGAGCAGTAGCTTGAATGAATCATACCTACAGCATGCAAGACACATTTATTAGAATTACTATCTACCGACAATACATGATACGATGTTACTATTGACCTGCTATATTCGAACATTTCCAATACTGATACCTGCAGGTTTTTAAAACCGACGGGAATAACTAGCACTATCTGAATGCAGGATAAGTCTGCTTTTTATGATCTTGGATCAGTTTACAAGCAGTTGAAGTTGATGAGAGCCTCAGTGCTATTCAAACTAGGCGGAGCAGAGATGGATTTGGCAGGGTACACATGAATAGGTGGTAAGTTCCGGCTAGCAAGCAGTTGATGAGGATTGCAGTTTTGCTGACCGCAGAGTCTCGGTAGGCTTTCTAACAGTAGGAAGAAGATAAATCTCATTGTTAGTATGTCTGGAATGGTCCTCTATTGCTTAAGTTCTCGTCATAGTCAACGTGGATGCTATCTGAGGCTAGTCTCTCCCAGCCCCTCCCCTGTTGGTAGATCTGAGATCTGACCAATAGGGGAGGGGCTGAGAATGAGACTAGCTCTAGTGGCTACCGCTTTGTTGCTGGCTCTTTGATTCTTTTTCTTTTCCAGAATTGCCTTGTCTTGAGCCACGGGTATTTCACACTCATTATACACCATCTTTCCACCAATGATGCGAGAAGCCATCGCTGGTTGGACGTCTGTGCCAAATGGAGCTGAAGACGCGGCCATCTTGGGCGGAGCTGTGTCCAGCTATAAAGGCGTGTCGATCCACAGTGTGAATACAATAATAGGCTTGTAAACTCATTGCATCATTGTGTAATGCATTACAAGTTTACAACGGTTCATTTCTTTTTTTGCTTTTAAAAAAAATGGCGGACGTGGTGAAGCAGCATCACGTTCAACAAGATCCAGCACTGAATAGGCCGAACTACAGGGACTCGAGATGGGAGCGAGCTGTCAAGGTATTTTTTACAAGTTTTAGTGCCATAACTCTAAGGATTATATAACTGCCCTTTTTTGAATTAACTAATCTTTTTGTGCTGAAGGTGTTCACCGTAAACCAAGAAAGCAAATATCTCTTGGTCATGAACGTGCCATCGTTGGGAGTCGTTGAAGAGCTGTTAGCATTGTTTAGAGTGTACGGAGAGATTGAAGAGTGAGTTACCATAATATAGAACAGTTGTACTTGTGCACACATGGCCTTGTAGCTGATGATATTCAGTCATACCTGCTAACTTGCCTGCTATTGATGAAACTTTATTCATCATACCATAGGTACAGGATTCTTGAGGAATATCCACATGAGAAATTTACAGACGTTTTCTTCTTCAAATACAAGCAGATCGATTCTGCAAGAGCAGCTAAGAGAAAGCTGGACAACTGGTATTTCTTCAGCAGGCAGCTCCACGTATGTTATGCTCCTGAATTCGAAATGCAAGAGGAAACCAGAGAAAAACTTCTCCAAAGGAGAGCGGTTGTGGCTCAAAAGACTAATGTACCAGGTAAAGAATTACAGTAAAGCAATACCTTACATGACATGGTTTTATACGTGTTAGGTATTCAGCGGTTTAGTTTACATGTTAATACTTACAGTGCTAACAACATGTAACCCTGACGTGTTTCATAATACATGCTATAGCCCCTAAACCCCTCATTTACCTATCACGCCAGCCCTGTTAGATTATCTTCATTACTTGTTGAATTTATTTATTTTTGATTTGCGATAATTGTTCCTAAGTTTGCATTTCCTGCTGCATGCTTTTTTTCTTACAAACTTCCAGCTATTTTATTTTCTGTGCTTAATGTCTAAAACAAAGTGAAAGAAGGAAAGATGTATTGATTTCAAAGCCCAAAGCATAACAAGGAAATTTCAGGACCATGTACTTAAACATTATATCCATTGTATTCATTGATAGCCTTTCTATATAGCACATGGTAGTGTTCGTGCTGGATCTAGTTTAGCGAAAATACTGTGATAAAATATTTTATCTTAATCAGGAAATAGATCAGGAAAGATTATGTATATTCGACCCTATTTGTATTCAGTTTGCTTAATTATTTTCAATATGATTACTGCCCTATTCCCACATCTTCCATTTGATGTTTTAATGGGCCAATTCAAACCACTTTAACTGGCAATCTCCCAAGCTATCAATGCCACCGTATAAACCAGTTTCCATGAATCCATGTTCGGCCCATTTAACTATCTCAATGCTGTAATCAATTGCGAGGTTGTAGATTAATTTGTATCAGCTAAAGTGCCCTAACAGGCTTTGAACAGCGTAAGCAATCTGCTCTGCCAGTATATGCTCTCAGTAGCCTTTAGTGTACAAATTATGCCTCATTGTCTATTGTTGGAGACAGCATTTTATGAATGGGTTTGGCAGGTAGCATGGTTGCGAACATACATCATCCATACTTGCTGGCTA
>JAYJLX010051169.1:0-11435 GCA_036873525.1 Chalinula nematifera | reverse complement strand
AGATACCTGAAGTTTAGCTTTTGGCAACATGGCGTCGAACTTCACAACTCCGTATCTTGCTTCCTGATGTGAGCTTACAGCTGGAACCTTCACTGTGTGCTAATAATGGCAGGGCCAACAAATGCTGCTATTCAAATCGTCTCTTTAATGGTTTAGCTATGTTAATGGCTGCTTGCTTGACCACACTTTTCCTCTTCAATGTTTGGTTGACCACGCCTCTAGCTCGCTCATGCTCAATGAGCACGTGCTAGGGTCATCTACTAGTATACTAGTGCAGTTGTGCTAGAGTTGTGAACTATTTCGAGTATTCAGCTAGCATCAACAGATAAGTAATTGTCTTGAATCGATACATGTGTTTTGCGAGTTCTCTTCTATTATGATTTCCATTGAGCATTATCGATGCGCTATTGGGATTTTGTCCCCAGTATTGTAAGTCATTAGGCCCTTTAAACAAAGCAGAATCTGCTTATAGGCATCATCAGCAAAGTTTAAAGTGTATTTCCCTAGCTCTGCTTTGCTTGTTCAATGTTGGTCTGTTGTTGTGGGGATATTGAAACTAATCCTGGTCCTTTTCAAAAAGCCTGTCCTCAATGCAACATAATTCTCAGCGTTAGAAAGAAAGTGTGTGATTCCTGTTGTTTCAATTTGAAACAAAAGCCTTTAGATGTTGCTATTTCTGTTAAACCATTTAAAAAGCCTGTAAATGATGTTGCTATATGTGACCTGCTCTGAGAAAACCTCGCAAATTTTATTTTCCGAGCTATTTATACCACTGGATAGAGCGGAACATGCTCTTTAAAATGAGTTACAATACGAAAGATTCTGTTGGAGCACTTGGGAGAAACGAATGGTTGAAAAAACGAAAACCGTTCGCGTTTTTTTTGACGATCACGATCGACGGTCTGTCTTTATCGACTTGCAACTTCACAAACGTGCAGCGCCCACTTCTGAAACTTTATTTCCTACCTCAACAAACCTTCCTGAGCTAGCAGATTTGTAAGCCTACTTTGAATAACAGCCGCGTACAAGTCCGTTAAAGGTCCCACTCCGTTCGAGAATTCCGCCATTAATTTTACAACCACGCCTCACGTTTTTAATTATAACTAGAATTCAATTTTTGCGACAGATCTTAGGTTTACTCAGAGCAGGTCACATATGTAATACACCTAAACGAAAGTGTCCAATGAAACTTTGTCCTTCATGTAATTATGAACTACCATGTAGGCGAGAGGTGTGTAACTCATGTCAATATAACTTTAAAACCTGCACTCGTAATGATAATATTTCTGCGACAATATAATTCAATCAAAGCTACGAAGCGTAAAATGCAAAGCAAGCAATTGATGCATCAATTACGGTCTAACGAATGTCCTCAAGCAGCTTGAAAATGTACAGAATCTAGCAGAGTAGCAATGAATTTATTACGTTCAACTGAATCACAAGAGTCTTTTGCAAAGTGTTTGGAGGACAACAGAAAATGCATGAGTTCGTTACGTTCGTCAGAATCTGAAGAATTGTCTATGCAGCGTTTGGAGAATAACAAAAAATACATGAGTTTGTTACGCTCGTTAGAATCTGAAGAATTGTCTAAAAAGCGTTTGGAGGATCAAAAAAACGCATGAGTTTGTTACGCTCGTCAGAATCTGATGAATCGTCTATGCAGCGTTTGGAGGACAACAAAAAAAGCATGAGCTTGTTACGTTCGTCTATGCAGCGTTTGGAGGACAACAAAAAACGCATGAGCTTGTTACGTTCGTCAGAATCTGAAGAATCGTCTAAAAAGCGTTTGGAGGATATCAGAAAACGCATGCATTTGTTACGTTCCAAAACTGTATTAGTTGAAGCTGTAATTGCTAAATTTCATAATGAAGTCAATGAAGGACCACACTATGTATGTACTGTTTGCCACAGGATTATGTACAAGCTCTTTATGCTACTGTACAAACGAGCTAATTATATTAAATGTGATCAGGATATTTTGGAATCCATTTATGCCCTTGAATACATATCCTCTGATGATAATCAGTGGATATGTCAAACATGTGATAGGAGGCTCAGGAAAGGCGAACTTCTTGCTCAGGCTAAATTTAAAGCTTTCCAATGAGCCACCTGAGCTTGCATCCCTTAATGCATTAGAACTCCAATTCCTGTGACTAAGGGTACCAATGGTAGCAATGCCGGTGGGCAAGCAGCGATACATTCATGGCCCAGCAGTTAATGTCCCTTCTAAACTTAATTCTATTTGTGATTTACTACCTCGTCTACCATCACAAGCTGAATTAATTCCAATAAAGTTCAAACGTAAGCTATGTTTCAAGGGCCATTACCTGTATGACTATGTTTTGCCTGATAAGGTTATGAAAGCATTAAGTTGGTTGAAAGCAAATAACCCTTTGTATATTGATGTGCCTATTAATTTTAATTGGGTAGAACAAGCTGCTAGTGATGATATTGATTTGTTTACTGAATTAACGGGACAAAATATGACAGTTCTTAAAGCATATAATAGTAAAACAAATGTTGTACTGAGTATGACAGGCATTACAATATACTTGTGGATCTAGCCAATGATAGGGGTTACAAGATAATTGATGTACCTGGTAGAGTAGGTGATTGTCTGTTTAATTCAGTAATTTACCAATTACTGTCTGATTTAAGACAAAGCATTGATGTGACTGTAGATTATCTAAGGTGTAACCCTTTCGTAGTCATAAAGTTACTTTCATTTCAGATGAAACATTAAACGTGCCAGAAGGTTTGAACATCGAAATGAAGTGGGAGGTCTACCTTTCAGAATTAGAAAGAGACCATTGGGCAGAAAATACAGCTATTCAAGCTGTTACTGAAGTTCTGGGAATTCAAATTGAAATCCTGTCTTCGAATTTTAATGATATGGTAGTGGTTAGTCCAGTAGTTAACTCAGTGAGCCTCACTATAACCATAGGATTAATGTTAGAACATCATTATGTAGCGTTTGATACTAGTTTTGGTAATATAAATACTAAAGTAGAATCAGACTATGGTAGTGATGATGGGAGTGGTAGTGAGAATGGTGATGTTGATCGTAGTGAAACTATTAGTCAGCAAACCTTTGATCAAGGTGATGACTATAGTCGTAAATAACGGGAGGCCCTCAGGTATGTAGTTTTTTGTCATTGGACGAGCCCGCGTCCCATACCCATTGCATTGCCCCTGCTGAAGGCCAGCGTCCATTAAATATTATACAAGACAAGCATTTTGAGCTTCTCTGTAATCCTGAAAAAATTCCGTTTCGTCAAGGATGTTTTAATCAACCTAGGAAGCATAGATTGACTTTCAGAAAATATTTTCAACAGCGTCTATTGGACGTTGACGGTAGATTTTCACGTGATCTTGACTACCTCTTTAGTGCTCAATACATAGTTGAGCAAAAGCAACTTTTCGATGATGCATCGCACTACATATGGCGACAAAAGCCATCTGTTCAGCTTAAGCCAAAAACATCTCTTTAATACATCACAATGTTCGTCGTGACAAAGCATATGCTTTCCTGAAAAACGTTTGTGGCTCTCCCCCGTATCATCAGAAAACGTTTTTTGAGCTATTGGCAATGATACGTCAACTAGGAACGCCAACATGGTTTTTCACTTTGTCGGCTGCCGATATGAAGTGGCCCGACATGATTAGATCTATAGCTATGGTATAAACTATTCGGATGAAGATCAAAGTTGTCTTTTGAGGAGCGATCAAAATGGCTTCGCCAAAATCCGGTAACTGCTGCAAGGCACTTTCTTTTGCTCACCCTCTAGGTGAAATTATTGATGGAGCATAGAATTCCAAAATCACGGTTCACCCCATGCACATTGTGTTCTATGGGTTAAGAACGCTCCAAAATTCGGACAAGTGATGACAATGTTTCTGCCTTTATAGATAAATATGTCACTTGTAGCATACCCAATGTGGAGGGAAAGTTAAAGGAGTTGTTCTTTCTCTACAAAAGCATAGGCATTCATCATACATAGGAAATGTCGCTTTAGTGTCCCACATCCCCCCAGTGTTATTACCCTTATAGCGAAACCAAATGAGTCTAATAATGACAATAGTAGTGGTAGGATGGGTTAAATATTCTAACTAAAGTACGCAAGCAATTGTTAGATGGATATTAGCCTAAGTGAATTATGTGCATGTGTTGGTGTAGATCCTGCTGGCTATCAGCAAGCTTTGTGTACCACTACCAAGGGTAATAAGGTTATTTTAAGACGTAATCCTTCCGAATGCAATATAAATAATTATAATCCACATGTACTGTTGGCGTGGGAAGTAATATGGACATTCAATATGTAATGGATGCCTATGCTTGTGTATTGTATGTAGCATCGTACATTGTGAAGCATGAGAGATCAATGGGAAAGCTACTTAAAAAAGTAGCAAATGAAGTTAGAGATGAGGAGCTTACTTCTCAATTACGTAAAGTAGGAACAGTTTTCCTTACTCATAGAGAGGTTAGTGCTCCTGAAGCCGTCTATGGAGTATTGTCTATGCCTATGAAACCTTAAGTAGAGCAGTTGTTTTCTTTGACACAAATCCAAAGCATCAGTGAATTGCTGTGCTTAAGCGGTTTGACGTATTGAAGCAGCTAGAGGAAGATGACACTAACATCTTTCAGAAAAATTTATTGGATCGTTACCAACATCGGCCTAACGAAGTTAAATCGCTTTGTTTAGCAGAGTTTGCTACAAAGTATGTTGTTCATTATCAGCGAGATGACGAAGAAAATACTGATGCTATTCCAAATGCAGACGAGAGTGAAGATACTTTATCTGCGCAGATAGTGTTGGGTTAGGAAGGATGTCTAAGCGACGCAGAGAGGCTGTCATTAGGTTTAGACGCTATAACAAAGATGCTGAAACAAGTTAGTGGTACAGAGCTAAGCTGATGCTGTATCATCCTTGGTATAACAAAGATGTTGATTTACTTGGAGGCTATAATACATATGAGGAGCACTACATTTAAGTTCATAATGCTATAATGCACATGTGCTACAATAGAAGATGTAGACATTGAACATGCTTGGGATCAAATGGCTCCCGCTAATCAAGAAGGCCAATTAAATTCAACCAACGAAGGTACTGAAACCCTAACTGACATGTCACAAGAAGACTTGAATAACAATGCTCGTGTACTTGGGCAGAACAATACAGCTGGTGCTCTTCTTAATCGATATGTGAGTGCTGCTAATGCCAACGAAATTCCTCCTAGTGAATATTGTAAACTTATGCAACAGCTTAATGACAAGCAGAGAGAAATAGTGATGTTTCATTGTGATTGGTGCAAGGAAGCTGTTAAAGCTCTTCGAAATGATTTACCGGTGAAGCCATATAGAATTTTCATGAGTGGTCCTGGAGGCGTGGGCAAATCACATGTCATCAGGTTAATCCATTCCGACAATTAAAATGTTGAAATTGTCAGGCTGCGTTGAATCAGATGATGTCACTGTGTTGTTGACAGCCCCCACTGGAGTAGCTGCCTTCAATATTAGTGGAATGACATTACATTCCGCTTTAATGCTCAACGTTGGCTATCAGCCATTAAGTAGCGAAAGATTAAATAGTTTGAGATCCAAGCTTTCTAAGCTGCTACTACTCATTATAGATGAGGTGAGTATGGTGGGTTCTAACATGCTTCTAGAGGTACACAAACGTCCACAACAAATACGAGGTGTACCTGCTGATGTTTTTTTGGTGGTGTAAGTATTCTTGCTGTAGGTGACCTATACCAGCTACCACCAGTTGGTCAACCAGCACTGGTTGCGTCAGTGACTGACAAATATGCTCGATTGTATGCTCTCTTTGGATAGAAGAGTTTCAAATGATAGCGTTAACTGAGATAATGCGCCAGAAGGGTGATACACAATTTATTGAATTGCTTGGTCGAGTAAGACTGGGTGAATGTACATCTCTAAATAAAGAAGTACTTAAATCAATTCTGCAGATGTCCCCAACTATCCAAATGATACACTGCATGTTTATCGTTTAAATGCTGATGTTGACAAACGAAATGAAATGATGCTAAATGCTTTGGCAAATGAGGATCAGCAATATCACATTAAATCGTGTGATAGTAAAAGTGGTCAAACTAACCATGTTAGCCTACACAATCTCTCTCACAAGCGTACAGAAACTGGTGGCCTTCACCACTTACTCATGTGGGTGCCAAGGTTATGTTAACTAGTAATGTTGATGTATCTCATGGTCTTGTTAATGGCGCTAGAGGTCAAGTGGTACATATTGTGACTGACCATGCCAAACAAGTAACTCAAATTTGATAACCCATCTGTTGGTAAATCTGCTGTACAATCCAGCAGACACCAATTAGCTTATCCTGACGCTGTAGCTTTGCAAAAATGTGAAGCTACGATGGGTAAGAAAGTATCTGAAGTAGTACGATTACTAACGCTAGCTTGGGCTACAACTATACATAAAGTACAAGGTCTTACGTTAGACAGTATACTTGTAGATATGGACGGAGGGAAACGTTTTAATCCTGGTCAAGCTTATGTAGCTTTTAGTCGAGTTAAAACACTACAAGGTCTTTATCTTAAGAATTTTGATAAAGCTTGTATTAAGTGTAGCAAAACAGTATCAATCGAAATGGACCGTTTGAACACCAGATTACTCAGTGCAAACAAATCACATGTAACGTTTGCATTGAGGTGTTTCCTTGCTAAACTTGATGATATACAGCAAGACGCCAACTTTAATTTTGCCCATGTAATAGGCTTTTGTGAGACATGGTTGTCCCCTTCACAATCATTCATTGATGATAACTTTATTAATGTACGTTGTGATAGAGTAACACCTGATTGTCATGGAGGTGTAATGACATGGGTAGATAACACATTTACTCTAATTAATGCCCAAACATTTAATGAGGTTAGTGGTATAGAAGTAACTATGTTCTATTCCTGGTGGGAGTTATATACACGTTGTCACTCTATATAGGTCACCTAGGGTACCTGTACGAGCACTCTATTAATTAAATTACAACACATTCATAACGATCACGCTATAGTAATGGGATGAAAACATTGTGATAAGCCTAGTGCTGTAAAGCAACTCATGAATAATCTTGGTTTCAGTCAATTAGTGACCACTCCTACAACAGACCATGGATCCCTGTTAGATCATGTGTATTATAATGGGGTGTGGTCATGGATTGTTATTCAGATCATGATACTGTTTATATATCTATACGAAGAACTAACAATCATTATATTTAATTAATATTTTAATTTTTATCCACCATTATATAGGTGTTCTTGTGATGGTAAAGGTCTTCCTGAGCCCTTGTTATGGAGCCTCTGGAACTCGTGTGTGATCCACGCCTACCTGAAATGGTTAGACCACCTTGGTTAAGAAAACATTAATTATTCTCATTAATTTTAACCAAGTTATAAAAGCCTATCTCGACTAGGGCTCTTAATTTAAAGTGATTGAGTGGCTTAAGTATCTCTGTGTACTTTAGTTCATATAGTGGTTCACACACAACCTTTTTTCCCCCTGTAAGTCCTGGTGTAACCTCAACGCGGTCAGGGGGTGGCAACAGTATAATTATACTGGCTAATACACCAGGCAACTTTTATTTCACTATATATGTTATACGTGTATATACATGTACCATGCACTACATGTGATTTGCCAACTTCAGACTTTGATTTGACTTTTTTTTATAATTATTATGCCTTTGCAACGATATTCATGAGTTGAACAGTGGCCTGTTAAGCATTGAGAGTAGCTTTCTTCTGCAATCTTTGGTATTTGATTTTAAATTTTTTGTAAACTTTGAGTATGATTCACTCACATTATTATAGCTATTTCCCATTCTCAGACATAACAATGTCCGTGACACTACTGCTAAGCTACTAAAACCTATTACTCACATGGAGTCAACCCTACCCTGGTGAAAATCCTTTAATACCCTCGAAGTTTCTATAATTTCATTTTTAACCAATTCTTGTGTATGTCTTGTGTTCTTTTAACCTTATTCTTATGTATTGTATCATCGTTTCTATTAAATTAATTACTCATTTATCTATTATTAATGTTAAGGGTGTGGTTTAATTAGGAATAAGTTTGGTCATAGCTTGGTTGGATAGAATATCAGGAATAGGGATGGCCAAGGAATATTTTAAACATGGCAAGATCACATGCCGACGCATAATGCGAAGTAGGAAACTAATTTGTTATAAGCCATATTATGCAAAAAACAAAACGAAACAAGCTTATCATTGAAGACACAAAAATGTTAATAATTAATTAAATTTACTCAGAATCAATTCAATTATTTTTATTCTTTAGATTAATCTGTATTACGTCCATTGTGTCTTCATCATACATGATTGTGGATACCAACGACATTCTGCCAAAATTAGCTCTTCTAAGTCGATTGCAGCAAGCCTCTTTCCCTGTTGGATTGTCTCCAACACAGAAGTGTAAAGGTGCAATACATGGGTTTTGTTCTCATTGCCAAGCACCAAGATGTCTACAGTAGCTGTGTAGCTAGTACGGGAGACGTTTTGGAGGATATTGCAATGGCTACAGCGGCACGTGCTTGACGAAACATCCACAATGCTTCCATTGCAATTGAAACGAGAGTATTGGACAAAGGCGTTTAGAGTACCAACTATTACTGTGTTCTTGATGACTCTCTTCGGCTGCTCTGGCAATTCAATACGTCACCAATTACTTTCACTTTACTGTTTTTTGTAAACATAAGCGTTTTCTTGTTACGATAGGATCGAACAACTATATCTTGAAACTCGTACAATTTACCGATGTGGAGAGTGTCAATCCTGTCCCCCCAAGCAGATGCTAATACGTGGAAGCCACGACTATTTCTTGTACAACTCCAGTAGAGACAGGAAGTTGACTGAT
The DNA here is from genome assembly GCA_036873525.1 of Chalinula nematifera. NCBI lineage: Eukaryota > Metazoa > Porifera > Demospongiae > Haplosclerida > Chalinidae > Chalinula > Chalinula nematifera. Next base: position 2,523 of record JAYJLX010051169.1, on the reverse strand, counting down.
TCGCCATCTGTAATATCCATTACATCTTTGACAGAGATGTCAATCGGCTGTTTCACAGGAAATGCGGTGCTGAATTCAAGCTTTTTGACCGGTACAGAGGATGTGGTATCAAGTTCAAGCTTCTTTTTTGGAGAAGGTACGATTTTAGATGAGTGATTGAGCAGTATCTCATATTCATTGTATCGTCCTCGTTTGATTTCACAACTCTCCAGCTTTACAGAAGACTGCAAAACTGCTAAAACGTTGTTGTAAGTTTTCACTAAACCCGACAACTCTCATTTGTTTGCTACCATCAGTCACTGATTAAACGAAATAATCTGCTCCTGTTTTCCCTTGTTTTAAAGGTGTGGTGTGACCAATTCAATGGCTACGTGAACATCAGCACTCTTATGGCTATCATCGATTTCGGATAAATTTTCGTAGCAGCATTTAGTAGGAGTAGAGAACCTCGACATCTTCTATTTGGCAACTAGATCAAGTACTGGTAGCTAAGTGGCTTAGTCTTAGATGTACTTCAGTAGAGATTAGATAGTAAATAAGGCGGTAATGCTACTCATCTTTTATACATTGACCTTGAGCATGAGTGAATCATGTGACATTAAATAATATACATAATATAATGCTATACATTCTAATATGCAATAAGCCTGTATATTAAAAGCAGCGGCAACTGTTTTTATTATGACTGTCTGCCTATGTACAATCCCTGACTTATAGCTCTGATTGCAATCCCTGACCTTATTGATTAAAGCATAAAGCTGTCCAAATTATATAGTTTGACATCTGTTAGTATATTTTAATTTCAAGATTCTCCTTGTGTGATTAATAAATCAATTAAGTGACTTTATCACATAGTTCAATGAAAGCAATAAGTTTATGTCATGGGTTGTGATCAGCAAATTAAGGTTAAAGTATTCACATATGTGATATACTTGGAGGTTGTGTGTACTGCTACCATTAACGTTTTTGAGCTCAGCGGCATAATATTCTGTAAAGTGCCGGCCAAACAGTATGATGCGCTATGCACATGTAAATCTGATTATTCAATAATGGAACCTCTGATAGTAACACATGAAAAAGAACTTGAGTGAGCAAGGGTTTCCCAGAATTGTTCACTACACATGTTCAAGTAGTGCTACAGAGTGTGCAAAAGGCCATGAGCAAGCTTGTAAATTCTTTGCAAATTTTTGGAAATTCTGGAGTTCTACACTTGTTCACATATGCCTTGGAAAGTATTTGTTTACTGCAATATAATAAAGTTCATTAATACTTAGTATAAACAATTAATTAAAAATTATTTTATATTATATGCATTAAAAAATAATAATGAACTGACACTGACATAAAACGAAAAGTCGTAATGACAAACCATTCCTTATTTTATCGTCATAATGAAAGGATTGATGCATATATACTGAGGTATATAAGGAGACCCAACATAGTATCGAAATTACTAGGAATTTATGTAAATTTCGGGTGTGCTGGTTAATACACACTAACTTGACTCGAACCCGATTCCTTTCTGTCCAGCATATAGCCAGACCATATAGCAGACTCTTCCCAACAGCACTTTCCTTCTGTTTGTTCGATATCTTTAACTGTTTCTCTGTAACCCTGTAGCTGTGTAACCCTATGCCAAACTCCTCCCACCTGATCTTGTGGATTATCGTATGGCTTCTCCTTCTCATATAGCATTCTATGCACTTCCGTTCGCTATGCACGAGTGGAATGGTGAATGCATATATAGGCAATAAATGTGGAATACATGAGTTACGGGTGGTCCTGCGGGTATGGAGGAAGATCTTCAAGTATTATAGCTCATATAGTCCAGTAGAATGCATGGATACGCAACATGTATAGTCAATTATGTAATAGGAAGCACGGCACGAACAAGTTGATCTCCCAAAAACCTTCCGAAATTCACTGTCATATCTGTGTAAATAACTCTTGATTTGATGGAACTGATAGGAAAAAAGAACGATCGAGAGTCATTGTTGCAATGTGTTAATGACCACACTTCAACAGGCTTTCCAAACCAGACCCTACAGGAATGTGCTTCAAAACAAATCGCTACCCTTGCTTCATTAGAATTTTCAATAAAAAACCTGATAAAGTACTGGATTTCAGCTAAACGAATTTCACTAGCAACACCATCTTCAACTGAAGATTTAGCATATCGGCGATAGCGAGTAGATCCAAGCAATTTGCCATCTTGTGTTCTAACAGCTTTAGCCCGTTGGTGCAAAATAAGTACAACTTCGTTTTCCTTTGTTAGGCAACGTAAACCTGTAATATCCTCTTGTGTCAATCCTTTTTCTAATATTGGAGGTAAAAATTCCACATCATCCGTTAATTTGTCTTGTAACATTAGACTGCTCTAAGGATCCAAGAGAGTACTCAGTGGCGTACCAGTGGCATGAATTCTTGAGCAAAAGGACTTGCTGGCCATGAACATGGCTGAAGAGTAAACTGGTCTGAAAAACGTTTCATGAGCTGAGCTGAAACATGGCGGTTATTTGTGTT
>JAYJLX010051158.1:0-11436 GCA_036873525.1 Chalinula nematifera | reverse complement strand
AGTAACTGTTGATGTATAACTTTTTCAGCGATTTTTGAGATTACTGGCAGAACTGAAATGGGTCGGAAGTTGTTAAGAGACAAATCTCCTTTCTTCTTCTGTATGGGTGTAACTTGCGCTCTCTTCCAAAGGGTAGGTACAGTACATTGCACGAAACTCATATTGATAAGGCGAGTAATAGGTTCAACAAAAAAACAGCTGAGCTTCTTTATGAACAGTGCTGGAATGTTATCTGCCCCTGAAGCCTTGTTAGAGTCCATGGCAGAAATAACAGACATAACGTCTTCCTCTTCTATAGATGTAATTGAGAAGGGTGTTGGAAAAACATCCTTCACATGAAGATACATGTCTGGAGTAGCATTACTAATTGGAAGGTTATCCCATATACGAGCAGGTATTGAACAGAAATGCTTGTTAAAGTTATCAGGTGTTACATCAGTATGATCAATAGGATCCGGAGTTTTTGATTGCTTAAGGTGCTTGAAGTACTTCCAGAATTTCTTGTGATCAGCAGTAAAGGGTTTGGTTAAATCAGCTAAATAATTGGCCTTCGCCTGACGAATTTTAGTAGTCACGAAATTTCTCAGTTTGCGATAAGATCTCCACTGCTCCATAGTGTCGACACGAATGGCTTTTTTATAAGCCCTATCACGCAGACGACGAAGGTTACGAATTTTAGGTGTACAACACCACGGAGGAATTTTACAAGAAACACGAGACCATTTGTTAGGGCAGATGACATCTAACAAACCTGTAACAAAAGCATTAAAACATTCCACACAGTCAGATACATTCTCGAAATTCAGTATTGTCTCCCAAATGTCAACAGAGGAGGTCATTATCTTTTCAATCAGATCAGTTGTAAGATGTTTGTAATTACGAGAACGAATATATATAGCATTATTTGCCTTTTTCCCACGAGGAAACAAAGAACAACAGACTAAATAATGATCACTAACACTAAAAGGCATTACCCTAACGTCATCAAAACAGGTAGACTCATTTGTAATAACCAAATCAAGGGTAGATGCATGGTCATGAGATAGACGTGTAGGTCCAGACGGTAAGATTGTGAAATTCAACTGTTTACAAAAACTATGTAAACACTGGGTACCCGATAGTAAAGGATTAGTCGTATCACAGTTTAAATCACCGACAATAGTTATTTTCCTGATGGTATTGTCTAGAGAACCAGAGTCACATTCCAATGAAAGATCTTCAAAATAATCAGTAGGCGTAGTTGAGGGAGGCTTATACGTACAGCGTAATAATGTTGATCTGCGAGTAGAGCCGGGAAAAACCTCAATCCACACAGATTCAATACGTCCACTGGAAACATCAGGTCTTGGAACAAAACGCAGAGTTCTGTTTACCAAGAAGGCAACCCCTCCACCTCTCCTGTTTCTGTCATTCCTAACAATACAATAAGTTTCAGGACATACTTCCAGGTCAGATATGGTACTATCCAACCATGTTTCTGTAATGGCTAGGATATCAATTGAATTAGAGACCAGCAGAATCTTAATTTCGTCAAGTTTAGGAACCAAACTTCTCACATTCAAAACAGCAATACGCAATGGAGAAGATTGCACCATACCTCTTAGTTTGAAGGCAGGCGGACTAGGAGAAGAGGATACAGATGATCTATCACGGTCATCAAACAAAGAACCTCGCAGGGAACAGTCCCTGAATGGTAAATCATAAATCCGACACACAGGACATATTGAAGATTGAAGATTCAGATAGAACTATAGGTGATGCTTAATGTGGGCAGTACCCAGGCAATTTCATAAATGGGTGTAGCAGTTTTATATTCATTTTTATAATTACTAAGTGAAATTTGGTCATACGCCTAGCGATACAGTTGACATATTTAGTGTTGAAGGGTAGGGAAGTAATTGGTAATTTCTTATCTCTATAGGATTACAATTTTGGAAAGTGAGCAGTCATTTGCCGTTGAAGGAAAGGAGCTGCTTGGTAAAGGGAAAAGTGTTGAAAGACGCCGATTTGCTCTAGACGATGGAGGAGATTCAGGGGATGAACAACCAAAGCCCACAACCCAGGATATACTCAGTAAATTATGGTCACTAAAGGTCATTGCTGAAAGCGTTGTTGACATGTGGAGAGTCTTAAGGGACACGTTGAAAGTATTAAAAAAGGAATGCAATTGGTCTTGCTATATCTCTTCAGCACTTTTAAGTACACTATATGCCAATCGTTGATCAAGTCATCCCTGTTGATAACCTGTTGCTGTATGAAGATTTTAGAATGTGACAAATCCATTACAAGTCTTTTCTCGAGTGAAGGCGGAAGCGATGTCCAAGTGCAAAGCTGAAAGAGCCTTGAGTGAAAGCAGCAAAATTTTTTCTTTTTTTTTTTTAACCAGGGAAGACTGCCTCAGTGCACACCGACACTGCTTTACACCAATGCCCTGAACAATAATACACAAAGAAAAGAAATGAAAAGAAACTGAAGCAAAAATAAAAATTATCAAAACAAAGAAATAATCAAAACGAAGATGAAAAATTACACTATAATTACTTTATACAATTTTTTAAAAGAAAAAGCATGTAAACTTTCATCCAAATCATTCCAACATACTGCTCCTCTATAGAAAAATCTTGATTTACCGTAATTTGTCGTTACAGTGGGATGAACAACTGTTTGTTCCTCAAACAGTGTGTCTTTTTAGAGAATTCAAACGTATCATGAAGGTAAGGGAGTGCAAGACCCTTAAACACCTGCTTACTGAGCAACAACTGCCTCCTGGACTTTAAGTACGAGGGACTCGACATGATAGCTTACAGGCCAGACGATGTACCCCATCCAGAGAACTTAAAAGCTCCTTAGAAGTAGGCACACTACAGCATTCTAAAGAAGGTAAAACGAATGCTTTATACAGTTTAGTAGACTGGATAGGGATAGCTTAGAAATGGCCCATCTTGACTACGTGCTCAACTAGCTGTCTCCAAATCATATGCTTGTCAACCAAGGTACTGAACAATGTCCAAGACATTACCGTCAATCGAGACAGAAAGGGACTTGGAAATACCCTTTGATTTCCCTGGGGAGGTCACCAACATAGCTACACATTTCGTCAAATTTAGGAAAATACAATTAGACATGAACCACTGAAAAACTCTATCCAAATAAGCTTGAATTGTAGAGTACATCAAATGAACTTGAGGAAAAATGAACCACAGTATCATCAGCATATAGATTAATCTTGATAGGATTATAAAAACTGAAAAAAGTAGTGGACCTAAGACAAAGCCTTGTGGAACACCACAGGCAATATTGTTCCAATCCGATAGTACTTCCCCAATACGAACTCGCCAAGATTTATTCTCTAGATAGCTACGGAACCACGCTAAACAAACCTCATTACATAGATACAAAGACAATTTACTCAACAGAATATCGTGGTCAACACAATCGAAAGCTTTTCTTAGATCCAAAAACACAGCACCAACAAATCTACCTTCGTCAGTTGTCTTGAGTGGAGTATGATGGTCTGAACCCCGATTGCTATATACCATGAGAACTGCTGATAAACAAATCTTTCAATTAATTTACGTAAAACAGGAAGCACAGAAATAGGATGAAAATGATCCAATGAATCTTTACCTTTTCTATTGGTACAACACGTGCTAGTTTCCATGAACTCGGAACAACTCACTGGAAAAAACTTTTGTTAATAATGGCTGAAATGACGAAACCCTTTAGCAGTTTAACAGAACAACACGAGATACCATCATGACCAGTGGATTTGGTTTGAACTTAGCTCATCAATCAACTTCATTATCCTTCACCAGCCCAGAGAAATATTGAGCTTTCAACTTCCTCAAACTAGAGTTTATTTCGTAGTTTCCTATACGCAGCCCAAGCAGCCACTCTCACTGCCAGTCGATGGGCTCTATCCCTCATCTGTCAACACCTCTTAGCCTCAGGAGAGACACTCCATGGAAGGCCACGTTTCTTCACTGAGAAACATTTAACAGGAAACAGATACAACAGAGCTGAGACATGAAACACAATCATTAACATCATCAAAAGAGGGATCCCAATCCAACAGAGAGAGCTTCATCAACTTCTCTTGATCACAAGTATAATTTCTACCACACACATAACAATGATTCTGACTGTGTAAACGATAACCACGAGGACATTAAATGATGGTCACTTAAACTTATGACAATATCATGAAAACGATCAACACAGTTTTTCAGAACAACATTAATCAAAGACGACCATCCATCAACGACTATAGTAGGATCAGAAACCAGCTGATTAAACTTACAAGTATTACAAAACTGCTTCAGGCATTTCGTCTGAGGAAGAGCCTCGTTCAATACATTATGTCACCAGCTATTGCCAAATGATCCCTACTCCAACATACATAGTAGCAGGTCAGATTGAAGACGACTGAATTAAACTAGAGGGGAGGTGGAAGGTGATGTACAGCAAAGCATCAACGACCGATTGACACTACCTGGGAAAACTTGGACCCAAATAGATTCAATAAAACCACATGAAATAGAATGGCAACACTGAAAACAAATATAAATACAGCAACCCCACCCCCATGCCTATTTCGTACAATACAATAAAATGAGGGACAGATTTCGGCATCAGACATCCAGTCACATTTCACTAACCACAATTACATCACAAAACTCTGAAACTCCTCAATACATGCAGGAATACTTCTATGTACAATCGATATACCGTTGGATGTAAATAAAACAAAGGACGAATGGCCAAACACAGAATCAGTGTCCACATTCTCCGAAAAACCTCTTGCAGAGGACACCAATGTAGAACAATCTTTAAATGGCAATTCAAGAGCCAAACACCTGGGTCAACGAAAATACTCAGCAGACGATATACCACAAAACCAATATGGCACCACAAGAAACACGAGTCACAGAAAAGAGCTCTCTGATTAGAATTAATCGGCCTAAAACACATTGAACATGGATACTTTGTATTAGAGTGCAGACTTAAAAACAGCCAAGAGCAACCAAACACAGCAAAAAACCATAAATAATAGAGTAGTAATAGTGGAACGACGAAGGGCAGGAACAATTATTGCATGTATAAGAATAGGAGATTTAAAGTTGGTACAGAGCCAGCGCGAGTTTGTACGCCTATCAATGCTAAAGAATAGCCAAATAAACATTGCGGAATATTAAAAAAATTGCGGTGAATTAGAAAAAACCAGAAAAAATTCATTTACGGTACCAATCTCGTTTCATATCCCACTATTACTACTCTATTATCTATGAAAAAACACACATAGCGCACAGAGAAACGAACCATGTGACACCACCATTTTTTTTTTGATGATTTCTTGGCTTCTTCAGGTAAATGACCATACGTTTAATAATTTGAGAATGAAGGCAAGACACTGTAACTATATCATCACTACTTACTTAATGCAATTAATCTTGGTTCCACTTTATTCGACTAACAAAACATAGTGGAGCTAGCTGGAGAAAGTTAGCATTCATCTGACTCAGCTATTCATAGACACATGCGTAGTGGATCTAGCTGGCATGCACGATATTGTGCACTCGTGCAGTAAGGTGCCTGCTAGTCTCGCATAGCCAGACCCTCCCACTTGCGTGTGGTGAGGGTCCGGTAAATCCCTGCTTCCAACTTGTGCAATGCATTGGTATATGAATGTCTTGTTGCCACATCATCAATTTGAGATGTTTGATAGGTTGGTCATCTTTGATTTTAGCTGAAGCATTGGTTAGCGAAGAGAAGCTTAAGACATCGCAGCACTTAACTTTCAGTAAGCAATGGCTTTGTCACTTTGATTTCGAAGGTAAAATTCGCCATCTTTATAGCACGAAGCATCACCTGTAGTAGCCTAATTATAGTTTCATCAGCACAAACCAGATCTTCCCACGCACAGCAAGTGGAAGGGTCTGGCTACGCAAGATTAGGTGCCTGCACGTGTGGCGCAGTATTTACTCTGAACCTTGGTAATGTAATATCTAATGAGATACTCAATTTGCAATCTGGACAGAAGCATCAAAGATGTTTCAATACCTGAAACTTGTTTAAACAACCTAGGCTTTGCAGACAGTGTATTAAACTTTTGCCATCAGCCATGCATTGCTGATTAACCACCATGGTGATAATAATTATATCAGTGTAGGTAGTGGTACAAAAGTTTCTGTAATTGCCGATACATTCTCCAATTAGTTGAAGGGCTAGGATCATCCGCTGGGAAACAGCAGTGTATTACATGCATATTGAACAAATTATTACTTTTAACAAAAACAAGTGAAACAGAACGCCATCTCAATATGTCTGGTATGTAACAAATGGTTAAATAATATCCTCTTGAGTACAGTCCTTCATAATTTTTTATAGACATAATGCCTGACAGAGAAGAAGGCTTTAAAAAGGACTCTCATGAATTTCTAGTGAATTTAATAAACAAAATAGCATTTTCATTGAGTCCTCTTATAAAGTTAGCGGAACAAATGTACTCACTATATATTAGATAATGATTCTTTTGTATAAGGCATTCCTTTGAGGCCATCCTGAACATGGAGATAGAAAGCATAGGTAAATATGAATTACATGTATTACTCAAGTGCATGTATCACAACCTCACAATATATTACAGTGAAATGCTTGACATGCAATCCAATAACTGAGAGTGATTCAGATCTAAAAATAGTCCTCAGGTTAGTAGTACAAGTATTACATTGAGATAGCCCTCCCCTCCAATGAAACTGTCAAAACAGTACAGCCTGGTTTATACTCGACAATTTCAACAATTCATATAGTAAAGCAAACATTGCGCAACAATGAAATATATTCAATTGTACATGTAAGTTTGTGTTGCATAATTTTAAAAATTACATTGGGTGTTAACTAGGCTTAAGTCAAATTATGACACTCAATCTTTCAACTGCTGTAAAATGAGAAATTTTGACTGTGGTTTAAATTTTGTATACATGTATGCCTCAAACTACTAAAATTAAAACAATGAAAATTGTTTACACAATAATTATAGAGCCTGTACAAATTGAGCTCATTGTACGAAATTAAACAGACATGGAAATTTAAAACATGACAGCTGAAAATTTCCTGTTTTACAGTTACGGTGTATTTGTAGTGTTGCTTCAGTTGTTTATAAGGAATAAATTACAGTACTGTGTGATATACAAGCATGTACACAATGAATACATTGAAATAATTTAATCGCTTCTGTTGTATAAAAGTAGTCAGGAAACCACACCCACCAGTATAAGGAACGAAATATTGAGTATGAAATTACTATACTCCACATCAAAAGGTAATATATAATAAACACACTGATGTATGTAAGGTTTGAAATACTATAATAATTGTATTGCATTAGGTGAAAATGGAAGAATAAAAAAGGACTGCATAAAACTAAAGCATGAGGAACAATGGTGTCAACCAACAAAAGAGGTTGTGCAAGTTCCAACAAATGAATTAATAATGATGCGTTCAACATCTCCAGGGCATAAAATGCTAGAGGCGTACAGGTGTTTTGGAACATATTGGTAATACTGCTGATACTGGTCACTACATTGCTTACGCTAAAACATCAATAGGATGGTTTTGTTTCAACGACTCAAAAGTGAAATAAATAAATTACAATAACCGATCACATTTTATGCTACTTGAAGGTGGTACCAGTGGATGAAGCTAGGCTATATATTGTTTATAGCAAGGTCTTTCACATAATGTATTTAAGTAATACCACATTGTACAAGTGATGCTATATACAGGATTCACAGGAAAAATTCCAATATTCAACAAAGAGGATTAGAAATACTATCAACTACAGGTTATTAAAAAGCATTGATTAGATTAGAGTAGAAACATACTTTAACATGGATTATCATTTTTTTAGACATAAATCTTTGCTTAAAGAAACGGCTACAATTGTCAAATATCACTGCTGGGAAAGTTCATTGGAGAACTACGTGCAGTCAACAAACCTCTCTGGGAAAGCCGATTAACACAACAATGCAACTACTGATTAATGTTGGCTAAATGACAATGTAAGGTTATAGTCATTGATAATAATAAACACTGATATATTATTACAAGATAGATAAAAGTTTTTTTCAAAATAAAAAAAAGTAGGAATGAGAGAGGCATAGACCCCTAACAAAAGTAATGAAACAAGCGGGGCTGGTATGACGAAGCAAGAAAGACAATAACATTGACTACTATCCTATACTGTGCATTAATTGCAATTCAGAGTTAGTAGTCAATGTTATCGTCTTTCTTACTTCCTCATACCAGACCCGCTTGTTTCATTACATTTGTTGGGAGTCTATGCCTCTCCTTTTCCTTTTTTTTTTTTTGAAGAAAATTTTTATCAATCTTGTTTCCAATACTTTTTTTTATCATAAAATTAATAAATTTAATTTTTAGTTAATAAAATTAATTAATTAAAATTTAGCTAATTATTTTAATTGAAACCACACCCCGTTAATGCACACGTTTTTTTTGGCGGATTAAAGACTTTCGATCTCCTTGTGTTTAGTGCAATTCGTTCGTGGGTACTTCTTTGTTTTCGAGACTATCCCCCAAAGGCACTTTTCCAGATTAAAGTGCTTTTTATGGTGTGTGCCAACATAATTTTGGTGCCCTAAAAAAATCGCTAGGTGCATGGAAAGAAGAAGAAAGAAAGACGTTTTTCAGGGCTTTATGAATCCGTAATAGGTAGTTTTGCAAGTTGTAAAGATGCATTCTAGACCAGTTTTTGGAGCTCTTTAAATTTCTGAAGTCAGATTTTGCATTAGAGCTTGTTTTATGGTGGTTTTAGAGCTGTCAAACCCCCCCCCCCAAAAAAAAAAAAACCCAAAAAACCACACTCATTCCTACTCTGAATAGTCTCGTTCCCAGCCTATTGACGAACGGGGAGGGTCTGGTATTCTGGCTTAATCTGTGTTGTTCAGCTACAACCCGAAAAAGGATGTCCCAATCAGATTCGAGATAGTCACTATGACGCGACTTAACTATCACGTGCAATCACAAATACAATGGCTGAATATCGATAGAACTAGGCTTGGCAGGAGAGGGGAGTTTGGCCATACAAGGAAAAACACTTTGGAAAGCCTGATTCGACTGTTGTTCTTCTTTTAAAGCAAACGAAATTGCCACTCATCTATCCATTCTTCATGCATGCAGACACACCTGCTTTATTTGAGTGGGCATAAACACGTAATATGATTGTACTTATACAGCTTCTCGAGAACAACACGGTATAAACCAGAATACCAGACCCTCCCCATCAGTTAGATCTACCAATAGGGAGGGGCTGGGAATGAGACTAACTCTGAAAGTTGCTAACGCACTTTCAGATTATGTACCAATTCATTATCAGATTATAATAGCTAACACAAGGAAAGGGACAATGGCAAGTAACACAGGTAACTTAAGTCCTGGGTCAAGCTGAGACAGCTGCTAAAACATGTTGTTAACAATGATGTTCATTCAACCGTGCAGCTAAATACAAGCTAAATTGTTTACAACCCGCTGTGATGTTTATTGATGCACACATTATTACAATACAATTTATACAGTCACGTGAGCTTTTTAATGGATAAATGTCATCATTCTAGTTGTTTATTTGTAAGCAGCGAGTGCTTCTTCTTCAAGCAAAAGTCCGGTGGGGTTCCGCTATGATACAGGAGACAAAATCAGGTAACATAAAGTGCGTAATCTAACTTTTATCAAAACCTCGTTACGAAACTGCTTATGGTCTCTGAGTATTTGGCCTACTTGTAACATAACACAGGCCAGAAAAGCCTGCTAATTGTCGGTTTCTCCAAAACCTTACTGTAAATTGTTTGGAGGTTTTGATAGCATTTAGAACTTGAGTTGAAACGTAGAAATAGCAAATTTGAGAGCCATTGCATAATGAGAACCTCATCGGATTTTTCGTTGAAGGTCAGGAAAGAATCGATGGAAGGTCTCATTGGTTTACTGTTCTTTATTTATGAAAAAGCTAGAGGAAGTAGGTGGTGGAATGAATATGGCAGAAAGTTGATGGGGTAGCAAGGTAACTTAGCAAAACAAATACATCAACATAATTATATATGCATAGAATGACATCTTCCAATACAGCCAATGAATTGTACCAATCCACAAATGTAATCACTGGACAGTGACGGTGAGACAGTAATTGCATGCGACTTGATACAAGCATTTGGATAGTGTACATACAGCACAATTGCATGGACAGTAAATTTGACATAAATACTTGTACATTAGAAGACACAACATCCTTATCTGCATTTATTGTAATGTATACATACATGTAATTAACCTCTCACATTAGATATAGATATGTATGTAAACTTTACAAAATATCCATTATTCACATGTACATTACAGTATCATACTACTATGCCATATAGGTCATAGATTACTTTATGCTGATTCTCTAACAGTGCCTAATCAGACTCCAGCAGCTATGGAAGCAATAGCGTACATATCACTCTCCTTAAAGCACATGTATGTTAACTGTATTACACTATAAATATAGGACTTTCATGGAAACAAGATATAAAATGATGACTGGAAAGGACTTTCCAATAGCACAAATAGTATTTATCACCATGGTTAGAAATATAGTTAATAAACGCGGGACACTACTGCTGTGTAAAGGACTCAACGTACATTAGCCTCCACGCTCAAGAGACCGTCCAGAGACGAGAGTCCCATCTGCCTTTCTCTCCAGTCTCCATCCTATACCCAACTGCAATTAATTATTAATTAAGCTAAGTGCTCTTATTTGGAAAAGCATCTGCACATGCTCAGTGTGTTTAATTAACAATTAATAATCAATTATTTTATTATGCATAATAAAAAGGAAATTCTTTTGCTTTGGGACCACTCCATGACTCCAAAGATTAGATGGGCAGAAACACATCCTCAGGACTCTCAATAGGTAGCAGAGAAACGTACACTCTATCTACAAAAGATATAGGCTACTAATAACTAATGTTATTTAATAACATTTTACTCTGAGTGACAACTAATTATTATTAAATTATAAAGGGTCAAAACGTAGTACTTCATGGCAGGTTTTTTTTTTGTTCATGATTTTAAACCAAAAAGGTAGAATGGGCTAGCAAAACATTAAGCTGGTAACATAACACTAACCTGTGTGTATATCACATGTTTCTCCTAAGTAAATCGTAGGTAAATGATGAACTGTAAATCAAGTGTAAATTGTATGTGTGATCATCTAGCTTGAACCATGCAATCCCTAATCAAACTTGACAAACATTAATTGACGAAAAAAAAGTGATCAGATATATACACATAATAAGGAAATAAAATGATAGACCTTTTTCATTGAACATTCTAATTAACGCGCACCACCCAAGTGGAGTAAAATGGCGGATATTTTCACTAGAC
>JAYJLX010051147.1:0-11439 GCA_036873525.1 Chalinula nematifera | reverse complement strand
GTTTAGACTAACCAGTTCATACGTATCTCCCCCAACTGGTCTCCATATTGCAACGTACACACCATACTGCTGGCCATTATTTTCATCCAAACTGTAATGTCCTACTTTATATTCATCTACTCTACCAGAACAGGTACAAGCTAGCTCTGTGTTCAGATACCAGTGATCAGTCATGAAGGTAGCTTTATTGGCATTCACTTCGTCATAGACTGATCCACCACTGCAAGTCAGCTGAGCTACATGAATGATGTGTGCATGGACACAGTATAAATAATTTCATATAAATCAGCTACTAACCATTAACCGCAGTTATAAAGCCACAAATAAAGAACAGTAAATTAGATATTCCCAGCATCTTCATCAGTTGCAGACAGTGTGCTTAAGGTGTGAGTTAACAGCTGACTGATTTTGACACCAGATCCTTTTATAATAGTCTAGATCTATATTATTAACCACAGCAAATTTGATTAAAATTAATTGACATTATTAAACGAGCCCCGCCCCTTTATTCTCTGCAACCCATGCAAATAAAGGAGATACCTGTTGCAATACATATAAATAATAATCAGACAAACAAACATATCTGGACTCAATTATTGACACACTTATCAATATAAACTGTATAGTATATCACATATAACACAATAGAATTATCTATATTTGTTCTGTAGATCAGGGTATAGTGATCTGTTTTCATCTATAGGACAGCCGAGAGCAGTTTTTAACTGCATTGCCTCTTTATAAATCCCATTAACCATAGCAGACTGAAACGTAGACATTAAGTATTGGAATGTTGGTCGTTCAGTTGCATGAGGATTCCTATAAATGATTGAATTGAAAACAATAATCAATAATTGTTATTAATTATGGAATATCTGTTATACCAGCAATCAATCATCATACTGTATACACTTCTAGGACAACCAGGAGGAGATGCCAGTCGATATCCTGAATCCACTAGTCTTATACACTAAATTAATGATAATCAAAATAATGTATACTTTAATGTAGCAAAGTAAATTCACTGAATGAACTAACACTACCTCTTGATTAGTGTACTGTTGAAATGGTTTGTATCCAACACTCCATATCTCATAGAGTAAGGCACCATAGCTCCATACATCACTCTGAGTGGTGTACGTATGGAAATTCAAAGCCTATATATTGATACAGCATGTATATAGTAATAGTGTATACAGTGTGACATTATTATTGTAATACATGTACACATTATATTGTATACCTCAGGGGCAGTCCATTTGACAGGAATTCGTTTTGAATTCGATCGATAATACGATTCATCTTGTAAATCACGTGACATCCCAAAATCAGCAATCTATACAAAAGCACTTTATATAGATGTGTTATTGGAAATGTACAGCATGTATAATAGTTTATGCAAGTTTATTGATCATACCTTACAAATATTGTTATTTCCAACTAGTATATTCCTTGCTGCTAGGTCCCTGTGAATGAATCGTTTATTGGATAGATATAACATACCACTGGATATTTGATAGGAGAACATGATTAGAAGGGAAGCCAACTGGTCGTCACACATTCCTCCAGATGGGCTATTAATAATAATAATTACCGTAATTCTGGATATTTTCATACTGGTTTTATTTTCGTACAAGGCAAGATGTACGAAAATAAAACACAATGAAAATTGTTTACACAATACAGAGCCTGTACAAACAGGTCTCATTGTACGAAATAAAACAACATGAAATTTTTATAGGTGAAAATTTCTCGAATTACGGTAATACTAATCAATAATAGTAATTATAGCACTTGGTAATGAATGCATGTCTAGTAGCATACAGTGGTCGCTTCTCCTCTAGGAATTCTTTCAAATCACCATTGGGTATGTATTCCAACACTATGAGGGTCTATAATATATAGTATAGGAGGAACTCGGTAACTAAACAATCCATTATATATGCCCACTCACTGGTTGTCCAACTGTTACTACTCCACACAACTGTACTACATTAGGGTGATGGAACTGCCCATTAATGGCCGCCTCTTGAAGGAACTTGAGCTCATCTTCATCTGATGCTACACCCTTCAATGTTTTAATGGCCACCTCAACTAGTCCATTCTGTGAACGCCATGTTCCTTTCTCAACCGATCCAAACTGACCCGAACCCAAGTGATCTGTTACACTAATAGAGGATTACATCATGCGCACATGAACTTCTGTTTCTACAAGTATTAATTATTGATTCATAACATACGTGATGTCTTCCCTTGGTATTTCTCTATATTTTCTCCTTGCTAACTGATCATATAGTGTTAAAGTGTTGGACGCTGGTTCCCAATAAATAGGCTCCTCTTTAAATGGCGCATCTTCCAATTCAAAGTACTACAATAAATTATATATACATACAATAAGGTGTTTACTTATAAGCACTGTAATAATGTACATGTGGTTTTATAGTGTACACATGTTTATATAGTAATGTTTATACTGCTAGCAATTAAGTAATCAAGCGTATGTACACTAGCTGCTATTATGTTGTTCAAATTCATTCCTTATTTTAGTTTACATTATGGGACAATGGTATGGGTCATTGGTAGCAATTACCTTCGATCGTTTTTGTCTTGCTCCACAAATAAATAATACTCACCCAACACATTATGTATCTATAGCACTATATGTCACAGATTCCTTACTTACTGAATTATTAATGATGGATCGTTCCACTTGACTATCATTAGCTGTATCATTAAGTGCCTCATAAATACCGTTAGATACTGGACTCATGCTAACGCAGAGTTGATCGATGTCAGTTGATTGTTCCAAGTTAGAAGATGATGGTAAGCGTTTATTCTCCAGTTCAAAGTACGTCACATTCTCTGAGGTTGAAACGTCCTGCTGGATAACTGGTTCATATGTGGCATGTGGAATATCTATTAAAACAGTATATAACAGCATTACTAACTGCTGAGTGTCATTGCAGTAGCAACCAGACTGTATAAGGAGCTAGGGTTTGGGATGCATGTGACGGTAGCACTTTAACAAAATATGTAATCAAGACATATATGTAATAATTACACAGATAGGATGATATTCATTGTTTATGTAATGAGTTACAATAGCAACTGTTTTGAGCTGTGATACCACACATACTATAACTTGGTGCCCATCAGTCACCATGTACATGTATGTACTCATGCACAAACTCTAGCTCTTTTCACAGACTCAGTGTATGTAAGACTACTGAGTTATACAATAGCAGGAACACACGGTATGCATGGGTGGGAAACACCACACATTCTCACTCCCTCGATCACATCATGCAAGGGCTCCTGGATGCATTATTATAAAATATGAAATATGCATACAATGTTCCTTACTTCCTGTATATTCTGGATTACTAATGGTGTCTATAAGAGGGACTAACTGTTGCTGGCTAACGATGTCGTTATTAACCACATCATAACTGCAATTTATCAAACCCGCTGTGGGGTTGGTGATACCGCTGTTACTAATACGGCGAGTTTTACTCTGTTTCTTGTGTACCAGTACTAAAGAAAGTATAACTATTCCAGTTATCAAACCAACTATAACAACCACTACTAGTATACCAACTGCTATACCAACTAGGCTGGATCCATTACCAGAGGTATTGTCAGCTGCTATCTGTGATGGGCTAGCACTATAAACACTTGATGATACTTGGCTTGTTAAAGTGTTAGTGTTGCTAGTGAATGTTACTGGTAAACTAGTATCAACATTGTTAGTATCGATGCTGCTAGCTGATATGCTGGATGCTATTGATAAACTAGTTGCAAGTGTAACAACACTATGAGTGTCATCAGCACCATGTAACGCATTGCTGGTTGGCATTTGTGAACTAGTAGTAACACTAGTGCTGATGCTGTTATGGCTGAACATTACTGCTGCTATGCTTGTTGTACCAGGACTCAGGCTTTGTGATGTGGAGGTAGTTACTACTGACACTATCAGTGGATTGGATACTGTTGATGATGACAGTAGTGCTTGTGTGTGTAAACTACTTACTGTTGATTCAGCAGTTACTGAGATAAAATAGATAAAACAAAACATTATGCATGTTAAGTATGTACATTTAGAACAGTATATACCTGTTACGGTTTCAGGCTGGGAACATTCAGTTGGAACCACACCACTCCATTCACCGTTTGCTTGACATGTTATATTCGAGTCTCCAATGAGCTGATATCCATTAATACAAGAGAACATAACCATTGACATGTAGTTATAGTTACCCCATCCATTGTCTGATACACTGACCGATCCATTAGTTAGGGTATTAGCCACTGGTGTACAGCTAATAACAGTACATGTTGGTACAGTACCAGACCATTGTCCATTCTCATTACAGTATAAATATTCATCCCCATTAGTTATTTCATAGCCTGTATCACATGTATACTGAACTCTTGCCATGTATTCCGTATCACCATCAGGCAATGATGATGACCCATGACTGATGCTTGGTATACTCTCATCACACTCTATACGATCTGATAGGCAGGATAAAAATTATTATTGATTATAGCAAATTCTAACCTATTAGTGCCTCTGCGTGAATGATTCTGTTTGTCACTTCAGTGGATTGTATACTGCAATTAATGGTGGTTATACCAGATACACTAGCACTAGCTCCCGTACATAAGTGATACCCATTTATTGACCCGAGTACTGGTAAGTTGTTGGTAGTATTGCTATCAAAATATACTCCAATAATGGAACCTTTCCTTACATATAAAGGTGGAGAAGGTTCCGCGTCTACATTGTCATCGAGATTTGATCTTTTCTTCCTTCTTTTGTCTATATACAAGACAGAAAATCATGATCAATGCCGCGACAAGCAGTGAGTCACAAATAATCTACTCACCAGAGTCTGTGACCTCAGTTATACTTGAACTATCCTATTGAATATACAGAGGCATGGTCATCCCACACAACGAATGTATGGTTTGTGTGTATAATGATAATTATTGTACATCATGCAAACTTACTAGTTCATATGTATCTCCCCCAACTGGTTTCCATATTGCAGCGTATACACTGTACTGACCATTTTGGTCCAAACTGTAGTAATAGACTTTAAATTTATCAACTTCACCTGAACAGGTACAATTCAGCTCTGTGTTTAGATACCAGTGATCAGTCATGAATGCAGCCTTATTGGCAATCACATCGTCATAGTATGATCCACTCCTGCAATCCTGAGCTATATAAATGATGTGTGTATACATGTGAACACAACATATAATGCCATATAGTTCAGTATAGCTATATACTAACCATTAACAACAGCAATTATATAGCCAGCACAGATAAGAATCAGTAAATCAGACATTCCCAGCATCTTCATCAGTTGGTAGTGATACATTGTATATGGGTCATGTGATAATAGACTATAATTTTTGACACCTGGTCCATTCTTTTATAATAAAATCAAATAAAATTAATAAACTCAACAATTATACACTAGGACTATTGCCATATAGTACTGATCATTAACATGAAGACATTTTATAATTCTGCTTAAAAATTAATATAATGTTATATGCTATATATAATATATTATACAATATAAGCTGATGCATAATTAATTTATACATGATCAGATGTATTGTACAGCTGTTTGATCAGTTTTGAACTAACTCCATATCCTTCATTCCAAATCATACTGTCAGTTGAGTCTGTATTCGGTATAATGTATTCATATATAGCATCATTGGATGTATCTCGCTGATTAATTGCTGTGACATCCACTCTGCTTGTTGTAACTCCATACGAATCATTCGGTGTGACAATAACTCCTCCTGCTGTTGCTATGTGTTGGTTGGGATCCTCATACTCATTCTCGTTTACTGTTGATGTCTCCTTCCTAGCTCCTACTGTTACTCCATGTGATTCATTTGGGGTGACATTAACCATTGGTTCTTCATATTCAGCTACCTCATTTACCGTGTCCTTTGTGTCACTAACAACTTCATACAGGTTTCTCCCAGTTATGTTAGTCATCATGTAAGACTCATTCGGGCCATTTAAATCACATCGTAGGGTTTCGTATGGCTCATATGGCTGACATGAAAAATCTAAAAAGCAAATTCAAATGTTTTATTTGATGACAAAGCATAATTTTGACTGTGACCCAGGCAGGCTTGCTTCTGTACCAACACACAAACATCATGTATGTGTATGCATATAGTATCACAAGTATTACTATTTTGTCAAGTTAATACTGCACTATGACTAATCTACTACCGCTGCATATAAGCCTGTTTAATTGGTCTGCGATATACATAAATTTAGCCTCAATGTCATTGTGGTACCTTTTTCTTCAGTAGAATTCAATAAAATGATGTTTTCATCAATTTGTGCTGCTATAAATTTTGATGATTGAAAGTATATATTCACAGTGAATTCATGACAGCATAATATACGTACTCACAAGTTGAGGTTTTACCAAGTCTCTGTTTGTAAGCAATACCAACCACTACACAAATAATCACTAGCAGAAGTACAGCAAGAATCAGTACTGTTGTTATTGTTATTATTGTAACAATGTTGGACAATGAGATAGGGTTATCACCTGTGAAATATACATGCATTTAACTGGATATAGTCATGCATTATACTCATATTTAATGCAATATGAATGCAAGTTATTTTAGTCTAGACTAACCAGCACTTTTTGTTAGCTGAGCAGGACTAGCACTGTGACTAGTAAAAGAAGTTGATGCTAATCGATACGATGAATGACCAGGAAACATACTACTGACCATGGATGGTAAACTAGTAGCAACACTTATGCTGTTGCTGCAGGATGCTGCTGTACCCGTTCCACCCATCATGTGAACAGGACACAGGCTTTGTGTTGTGGAGGTAGTTACTATTGACACTATCAGTGGATTGGATACTGTTGACGTTGACGGTGCAGGTGCTGTGGTAGTGTGTGTGTATAAACTGCTTATGTATACTGCTGTTGATCCTGAGTGGAAGGAGATAAAACAATACATAATGCATGTTGAGTATATAAGTCTATAATATACCAGTTATGGTTTTAGGTTGGGCACACTCAGTTGGAGCCACACCACTCCATTCACCGTTTGCTTGACATGTTATACTTGAGTCTCCATTGAGCTGATAACCATTAATACAAGAGAACATCACTACTGACATATAGTTATAGTCACCCCATCCATTGTCTGATACGCTGACCATTCCATTAGTTAGGGTATTAGCTACTGGTGTACAGCTAATAACAGTACATGTTGGTACAGTACCAGACCATTGTCCATTTTCATTACAGTATAAATATTCATCACCAGTAGTTATTTCATAGCCTGTATCACACGTATACTGAACTCTTGCCATGTATTCCGTATCACCATCTGGCAATGATGATGACCCATGACTGATTGATAGTATATCATGCTGATCACACTCTATACGAACTAACATGAATAATAATTTATTATAAACTTCATTACAGCAAAAATGCATCTAACTTATTTGTGCCTCTGCGTGAATGATTCTGTTTGTCCCTTCAGTGGATTGTATACTGCAATTAATGGTGGTTATACCAGATACACTAGCACTTGCCCCCGTACATAAGTGATACCCATTTATTGACCCGAGTACTGGTAAGTTGTTGGTAGTACTGCTATCAAAATATACTCCAATAATGGAACCTTTCCTTACATATAAAGGTGGAGAAGGATCTGCAGCAACCATGTTTGATCTTTTATCTATAAAATATAGGAAACTGTGATCAATGACTGTAGTAGTCAGTTTTACACTATGAAACGATAATATAGTTACACTTACCAGAGGTTGTGATGTGAGTTATACTTGAACTATCCTATTTACAAATATAGACCCGGTATGTGGTTGTCCAATTGCATGGTAGATTATATACACTTACCAGTTCATAGGTATCTCCCCCAAATGGTATCCATATTGAAATGTATATACTATACTGAGTATCCTGGTCCAAACTGTAGTACCTAACTTCGTATCTATCAACTCTACCAGAACAAGTACAGTTTAGCTTTGTGTTTAGATACCAGTGACTAGTGTTGAATACAGCCACATTGGCAGTCACACCGTCATAGAATGATCCACTCCTGCAATCCGGCTGAGCTACATAAATGATGTTTGTGGGCACAATATTATATAGATCAGTAGCTAGTCTATATCCTAACCATTAACAACAGCAGTTATAAAACCACAAATAAGAATCAGCAAATTAGATATTTCCAGTATCTTCATCAGTTGCAGACAGTGCATGATGTGTGGGTTATGTGTTAATTTTGACACCATTCTTTTACATAGAAACAAATAATAATAATAAGTAACTAAAATTAATTAATTAAAGCACCATATTACATGCATATGGCATGAACTATAGACCATACGTTGAGTACGTACTAGAAGGATATATTATCAATAATGCCATGCATCAGTATACAAGCCTTGTGAAACATAATATATATGCACACTGCGTGCACTGTGCTGCCATCAGACCCTTCCACACATAATTAATTACTGGACAATTTTCCCCAAGATAATAAGTTTATGAAGTATAGAATAATTTAACTTGTTTATATGCATCAGAACCACAACGATAACATAATATTAATAATAATAATCATAAGGAATCATTAATAACCAGCACTATAATAATAATAATAATAATTATGATACAAAACATAGCAGTTATCATTGACTAAACAAGTTATGCTGAGGCGACGTGCGGTTAGTAATTGGAGTAATAGGCTGTTGCTGTTGTTGCTGTCCCGTACGTTTGAATGCTGATTGGCTACCCTGACCACTACTCCAGAGGGATGTGGCAGATGGTGTGCGAGCAGGAGTCGAGGCTGAGAATGCTGGCGTTTGGGGTTGAGACTTTGGGGGAGGAAGCTTCGAAGAGAATCCATCATTTGCCTTTTGTGACGATTGTCTAAGTGCCAAAACGACTACAACAGTAGCCAGTAGCAATATCAGACAGGCTGTTCCAGCAAAAATCAGGTTCCATTGTTCCTCAGTCAGATAGACTGATTCCTTAGGAGCTTTGCTGTCTTCATCTGGTAACGGACACGAGCTATCGTGAGGCTCACTTGAACCGGTATAGGATACCAGTATGACCAGTTTTTGATGTGTTAACGTGCTTGATAAGAACACCTGAGTATCGTTGAAGCCCTGAACAGGAGGAGATTTGGGGTCAGTCAGCGATATAAGATATGTAGCTGAGGTTCCTCCTATCTTGTCTTGAGTTACAGTAATAGGGTACGGACTCGACGACTATAATAAGGAAATAAACAAAGCAGTTATTAATTAATGATTATTAATGACCACACCTCCAATAACAACATGCATGTACATAAACAAAAAGTTGAAGTAATTGTTAAAAAATAGATACATGTACATGTACACGTATATCATAGTATAACTGTATACTACAAATGACATGTATACAAAGCATATACCTGTACAATGTACCTACATGTACAGTACATGTATAACAGTTACATGTACAATACTATGACAAACCTGAATAGTATTCAATACTTTGAGTAGTCCAGACAGTTTCACTACTACAGATGGTTCTGATGGCGTCAGTAATACGTTTGCTATATCAACTGAAAACGCAGGCAGGAAAGGTATGTCCAGAGACTTAGACCAAACATTGTACGTCGATTTGAAGTCACTTGCTTTCACCCTCAGAACCAATTTCAATCCACTTAAAGTTGATAAGCTCCCAGTAACGTTGCCATCACTGACAGGCAACAACCGACAATAGCTACGCCCGTCATAATGATCGAAAACAGACTCCGCTGTTATAAACTTCTCCGCATTCAATACATTAGGTCCATCGGTCAATTCCAGGATACAATTAAACGAAACTTGTTGAAGGAAGACACTCGAGCCGTCATGATGTTTCGATTCGGCATTACTGACCAAACAGTCTTTGTTGTGATTAGAAACCAATTCAGTGAAATCAGTGTCATTGTGTTCATCTTTAAACTCCACAGGAATTCGATACTGACCACGCTCATCCTGGACTGGGGCATTGGTGAAGATGGCTGTACTATCATAATAGGATAAACTAAATACCACACGCTTGATCGTAGCCACGGAGATCTAAATAAAGATAGTAACGATGATATTTGGAACATTATATACATACATATACTGTTAAAATAAGGTGTGGTCACAGGTTACCACACCCAACACATGTACATACATGTATTCCTTTTTTACCTCAGTTAGGGTGTCGACCACGCCTCCAATCTTATGATACACTACAGCTCTTCCCGTACCTGTTGCTATAGCAACACCTGTATCCTCAGTAACGGATAATACGCTCCCTTCACTGGTACTCCACTTACCAGGCTGACCTGAGAAGGAGAGAGAAATTACTAATGTACAATGTACAGTAAAATCAAGTGTTTGTATGTGATTTGTATAATACTATGGTAGAGGGTTTACTTTGCTCAGTAAGATGTGTTGTGAAGCATACAGTGGCTCCAAGGTGAACAGTAGCTAATGATGGTATAATGGCGTAACCTACGTTAACCCTAATGTAATCATCAATGGATGGATCATCCGTTACCCACACCTAGACAAGAGGAGAGGGGGGGAGGGGGGGGGGGGGAAGGGAAGAAAAGTGAGTAGCAAAGTACATGAACATGTACACATGTAATACCTGTAAATGTATATGTACATATAAATACAATAATAATAATAATAATAATAATAATAACAACAAAACATGTATGAAGTAACCTTATATATTTATTGCCTTGTGATAGTACCTTAAGTATGGTATTCCCTTGTTTTGCTGCTTTAACAATATAGCTCTGATTACCAACACCTCTGGTCACATGGACAATATCGAACCGATTCAATCGATACGACAGATCAATATCAGCATAGTTGAATCGACGGCCGATGGAATCATGAAGATCAGCAGAGAATACGGCAGAATAACCCAGGGGGAAGGCGTGTTGCTTAGAATGAGGTGTGGCCTTAGCAGGAGATATGGCTGACAACGTAAGACTGGATATTGCTCCAACCTAACAGTAAAAACATGTACATATATGTATAGTATTAGTATATACAGTATAAAGTACCGTACATTTAGTAGTATACATGTATGCATATACGTGTATGTAGATGTACTAAATGTACATGCATGCTTACTTCACAATGGACTAGTACAGTTTGGTTAACACCCAGATCCAGTTCGTCGGCCGTTACCATGACAACAGCATGCCCATTAAACCCGTTTGTGTGAACTTCTCCATTAGGTCCAAGAAATATCACAGACTGCTGCTCCTGGGAACACGACTGAACGAGGCTGTAGGATATATGGGCGGAGCCATCCCTGATAATAATATAAGAGGATAATAATATACATAAATACA
>JAYJLX010051136.1:0-11440 GCA_036873525.1 Chalinula nematifera | reverse complement strand
TGTAATATCACTGTTTAGAGATACTAACAATAGGGAGTATAGGGTATGTATATGTAATATCACTGTTTAGAGATACTTGTACATGTACTATACACTATGCTGATCCTTGAAACTCAGCTAAAAGATTAGAATTCGGTACTAAGGTATTTAGACACCTCAAGGGCCATAGTAATTGTAGTTTGTTAATTTTACAAGATAAAATATGATCTACATTCTGTAAACCATATTATTTACTAATTTATGTGCCATAGATGCTAAAACTGCTGCTTTTAATTCCGAGCTTTCAGTTGCTTCTGATTCCTTCCATTGACCATGTGCAAAGTAATTGCCATGTTCAAATATATATACATAACCACCAAACCCTGTGCTACTAGCATCAGAGTATACAATACGTATGGCTTGGTCAACAAATGCATCAGCAGAGCTATAATTACATTGCTTAAATGCACTAGGTACAGACATAAGAGGTAATATATATCCATCGGCTGCTTCCAGTATCTCTTCCAAAAGCTACGTTTTTTTTCACATTTCACAACAGTAAGATTAACACAGGTGTCGACCTCTGATAGTCTAGCTATCTGCACAATCATAATGCACAGCGGGTCACTGGGACCATACCTGGGACATATACTGTATAGCGGGTTATGTTAGCGCGGATTTAACTTTCGCGCATGCGCATGTGCGCATAAATTAAATCTTAGGCACGTGGAAAAAATGGAGATCGCTTTTATTCGAAGTCCGTGTACTTTTCAGCCAGCCGGTGTGGGAAAGAAAGCATGTCGATTCTTCGATATTTTAAAAAGGCTACTATTGCAAACAACGATAGAGAAGTGTATTTACCAGACCCAAGAGGAGCACTGTCGAGTAGAGTACCAATAGCCACTATATCTTCTGCTAATTCTCAAATCAGGCACACCATGAGCAACAAGGAACGAGAGCAAGGACGAGGCAATCGGCGAAAAAAGTACAACAGCTATACACCCGAACAAAGAGCAACTGTTGGTAAATATGCCGTGGAACGTGGAGTAATGTCAGCTAAGAGAAGGTTTTGCACGATGGATATCGCTGAAAGCACGGTCCGTAGTTTCAAGCGTGACTACTTACAGGAGAGACGCAGAAGACGAGAAGCTGATGATGAAGCCGAGATAGATTGCTTACCAGTTAACAAAAAAGGCAGGAAAGTTGTGCTGGGCCAAAAGATGGATAGTATGGTTCAAAAATATGTACGAATGTTGAGAGAGAAAGGAAGTGTAATAAACACGGCAATAGTCAGAGCTGCGGCAGAAGGCATTCTCTTGTCACAAGACAGAACGAGGCTACAGCAGTTTGGTGGTCCAGCCAATCTTTCATCTACTTGGGCGAAGTCTCTTCTAAGGAGAATGAACTTCACCAAAACACGCGGAACAACTAAAGCTAAGGTATGAATCCGAGAGAGAAAAAGCAGATTTTTTGAAAGAAATAGTTGAAATTGTAAAGATGGAAGAAATACCTATGGAGCTCATTTTTAACTGGGACCAAACAGGTTTAAATTTAGTTCCAGTCTCGTCCTGGACAATGGAGGCAAAAGGTAGTAAACGTGTTGCGATTCAAGGGTTGACAGACAAACTTCAAATCACTGGTGTCTTCTGCGGTACTCTTGTAGGCCAATGCAGTTAATCTATGGCGGTAAAACGCATCGTTGTCTCCCAGTTTACTCCTTCCCTCGTGAGTGGCATATCACCTACACTGCTAACCATTGGTCCACTGAGGCAACCATGCTAGCATACATTGATGAAGCTATTGAACCGTATGTAAGGAATGTTCAAGAACGATTAGGAATGAAAGATCAAGCTGCGTTAGCCATATTCGATCATTTTAAAGGTCAACTAACACCAAAGGTGATGGAATGTTTGGAAAGCAATAATATCCAGTCTGTACTAGTTCCAGCTTGTTGCATGGATAGGCTGCAACCACTACACATTTCCGTCAATAAGGCAGCTAAAGCTTTTTTACGATCCGAGTTTCAGTCAGGCAAAATACAACAGCAATACGATAATAAGCAAGAAGTGTCTGAGCCAGTCAACTCCAAGAATGAAGTGTCTCGGTTGGCAATGGTGGTCCGTCTTCATGACTATCTTTCAAGCAACCCCATTATAATAGTTAATGGTTTTCGGTCGGCAGGCATACCACAGTCTATAGATGCTGGAAAGCCAATCTTGAATGATGAAGCGAGTGGTCATGGTACCGGTTTGGAATGGTTTGACAACGTAGACGAAGAGGATGATGAGGATGAAGATGCAGTAAGAGACGATGAGGATGAAGACAACGAAGATGAAGATGTAGGAGACGACGAGGATGAATTCGAAGATGTAGAAGAGGAAGATGAAGACAACCTGTAACTGTATGATTTATAGAACTTAAAACTATAATAATTATTAATAATTACAATAAATAATAAAACTATAAATTTCATTATTATTGTTTACAGTTTGATAATCATGCAGTTTTTTCTTTGTATAAATTATGAATCATAAAATAACTACCGGTATATATTTATTTCTTCTTCTTATTAACAGCATTGGAAAATGATACAATTATTAATCATGCGTGCATGGTAATTTGTCCGGCGGGGTTCATGAGTCAGTGCCCGCTAACAAACGGGACAATTTCTCGATTTCTTTCTTCTCCTTGCTTCTAAAAATCAACTGGCAAGGAATTTCTAGTCCCCCTTGAGTTAAATACTGAGATCGACGCCTTCTTCCATTAACTCGAGAAATCATTTTACCACCCCGACAGATAAATAAGCTTGTGATTCTTGATATCTTTTTGGGAAGATGTCCAACAATTTCATCGTTTTTCATGACAGCTACAGCATATCTATCCACAATATTGGTAGTTTCTCAGGTACAGTTCTTCTCCAACCACTGGGCACCAAATTTCTTTATAAAAGTGATATCGTCTGATACAACTAGGTTTGCTTTCTTCATACTCTACAGGCTCGGCCATTTTTTTCCTTTTTAATAATCGTGACTTACGTAAAATTTGCGTGTTTTATTATTATTTATATTAACTTTCAATTAATAATAGTCAATTTTATTAATAAAGATTTGAATATTCGCGCAAAGTACACAGTGCAAAAATTGAGAGCGCATTTTTTTAAAAGGCCAATATTTTGCTCCGCGGAAAAAAACCGCCATACTCCTCTATACAATCATATATACACAGCTGATCACTGCTATTACCCTCTTCTTTACCCTTCCTTCCTATCAACACTTTGTTTACACGTAGTAGCCTAGACCCATAAAACTAGAAACACCATCTCGCCTTCTGAGAATTACGTGCGTCCTGTTGGACCATGTTTTGCTTGCGGAGAGATTGGGCATCTCAGAGCAAATTGTACCAAAACAAGTGGTACTGCAGCTAAGTATTAAAAGACCTTAGAAGTAGTGCTCATGTTAATGGGTATAGTAGTACATTAGGGAGCCATTGGAGCATATTTACTGCCTATGGGGAGCACATTTACTGGCTGATTTACAACTTTCAAAGCCAGTAAATACATCAGTGGAGGGGGTCTTGTCATGTATTGCATAATGTCTTCAATACCCCATAATTGTCACTGTGGGTACAGGATTCACAACGATGGGTGGGATGGGGGGGTCAATTGTCTTGGTGTTAATAGTGTTGTACGTAATAATGACCTTTCATCTTCTACAATTCGATGCAATCAAAGGAATTTCACAATCAGCCCAATCTCATCACACGCAAATAGCCTGCTCTTATTGCAGTCGATTTTCCCGTTTGAGATGGTCCATACGCAACAGTGACTGGACAGCTTGGATACATTTTGGCTATGGTTCGAAAATGATAAGGGAGAGCATACTTCCAGCAATAACCCAATAACCAATAAGGTTGGGAACCTTTTCCTTTTTCAATGCCAAAAGGTTGAGTAGGCTCGATCCAACAGTACTCCATTATCTGCAACAAAATCTGGCTGAACTCAATCGATGTAAACTAGCTACGTAGTGCATATTTTACTGTCAAAAATTAACTCTCAACTCAGCCAAACATACTTGGTATTTGTTTAATCGATAAGGTCACTATCTGCTGACAACCTAGTGATGTACTGAAAATACAAAGTTATGTTTTAAAAGCACCTCGCCTTTTAGTTTACAGTAGACTATACCTAGTAATTGAGTTTTGCAACCTTACTTGTTTTATAATGATATACTCTGATTTATAGGGTTACCATTAGTTATAATGTGATAGAGTAGAGTAATTGAGTTTTTCGTTCATAAGTATGATAGCTGTAATAAGTTGATATGTTGCTAGCCCATTCTACCCCATTTTATTAACTTTATGAAAAACCCTGCCGTACAGTGTGAGCTTTTGGTACTGTCTATGATGAAGTTTATTACTAGTATATAATATCTATTGTAGGTGGAGTGCAGGTTCCGCTGTTACCTACTGAGAGTCCTGTGGATGTGATAGGGAATCTTTGGAGTGTTATAAGAATTTCCTCTATTAGTTTTTATTTTTCATAATAATAATTTAATAATTGATTATTATTGGAGTTGAATCAATCATTCAGAATGATATGCCAGTCTCCCTAGATTATATTAGTAGCAATTTTGAGTCTAATAAAATTATTAATGTAGATCTAATAATTACAGAGTATCAGCTCAACGCAGCTAGCATGCAGCATGCAATACATTTAATTGCTCATGCACCAATGATGGTCAACAAAGCAGGACTTAGAAATATGGGCAACAATAGTTGTTTAAACTAGGCCGATAAGGTTGTATAACGATGCAGACTAGACTATAGCGGCTGGAGAACTAATTTAAACCCCACAAGAATGTAATGAATAATTTGGAATGTTTGCAAATATGGATGCAAAGATTGTTAATCTCTGATTGGTTTTATTTGCAATGGGACGTTTGCAATTATGAATAATTACGGTACGGTGGTGAAGAACCGCCGGATAGAGACAGAGATAGAAGATGCCACATTACTGTGTTGTTCCTCAAATCCCAATCTTTCCTTTCATCGTTTTCTGCTTAAGTCTATTAAAGGTATGGATACACAAGATCGGCAGGAAAAAATTTTCTGTCTCTGTGCATTCAAGGATTTGCAGTGATCACTTCGTAAACTCTACTGGACGATTGTTACAAAAGGAGGAGTTCAGAATCTTCCTATTCTACCTACCAACATAACACCAAGAAAATCACCGAAGAGGAGACTTAGCTGCAAATAGTGCTACTGAGAGCGATGGTGAAGTTGACAGTTGGAAAGATTATCAGCTGCTGATCATGTTACTTCAACTATTACCGTGTCATTAATAACTGGTGAAGATATGGAACTAGAGCTACTTGAACTAAGAAATGAGGTGGCAAGGGAAACTTAAACACTGCAAATTCAGCCTAGATTATGCAGTTGCCGAGTGGCCTATTATACAGGTTTTCCATCCATACAATGCTTGAATGCTTGCTTTGATTTTCCTGGTCCGGCAGTCAATAATTTAACATATTGGAATGGAAATGACTCAAGTAGGACAGCAGAAAAAGAAAAGAAGAAAGGTCCAAAAGATAGAATTCTTCATGGTTCTTGTACGATTACGTCTTGGGCTATTAGAGCAAGATATAGCTGATCGCGTCAACATATCAAGTGCCACAGTGTCATCACTATTTGGATAAATTTTTTGTTCCTTGAAAACATCCCTTCATGGCCTCCACAAGAAGTCATACGAAGTAGCCTGCCTAGCTGCTTTTAGGATAAATATCCAACAACAAGAGTGATAATCGATGCAACAGAGATCCATGTTCAAAAACCTGCTTTACCAGACATACAACAGTTAACTTTCGCGACCTATAAAAATGATAAGACTTTTAAAGCCTTAGAAGGTGCCATAACATCGATCTGTACCCAGGAAGCATCTCTGATAAAAAGCTATGTGAGATATATATGACTTGCTCGAGAGCGGTGACTCAGTGATGGCAGATCGAGGTTTTGACATTGCTGATGATTTAACTCCTCTGGGAGTAAAACTGAATATCCCCCCATTTCTACGTGGCAAAAGCCAGCTAGACTCCCAAGAAATGGTAGAAATTTGGAGAATTACATCCAGTCGGATTCATGTTGAGCGAGCAATGGAAAGGATTAAAAACTATCATATATTTGACAACCGTCGAATTTAGCATGGTTGTATTTCTAGATCTGAATGACCATTAGCACGCATGTATTTGACATATTCAGTACAAGCTTCAGATTCATGTTCAATGCCCCATTTAACGAAGAGTAGTGAATGGCTTTTGATAAAGCACCCTCTGTAGCAATGGCAATTCTTTTGTGTCAAAGTTTGACTAGCCTTTGATCCGGTCACTCTTTTAGCTTGTACATCATACCACACACTACTATGGTGCTGTCTTCGAATTCAATTTCTTGGCTTTCACTTGGTGTGGCTTTAAATTTCTCTATCTCCGTCTCTTCGTTATGAGGAGGAGACTGCCATTCTGGTGCATCCCTGTGCACTGCGACATGCTGCTATTTGCTGCAGAGTTATTGTTGTTGGTGTTACTGTTAGCTATTAGGCTGTGTTCTTCTAGTTAACGGCTATTGGCATATGATTGATCATGTTTAATGGAATGAACAGAAGGTACCAATATACTTAAAAATGCGCATGGCTGACCAATATTAGCTAGTGTACTTCTAAACTGTTCAACTGCATGCATATCAGGCTCACGAAAGCTCATAGGCCGTGGATCAAACTTGACAGGAACTCTTGACGATTTGGAAGTAGCAGCAGCTGCAATGGTTTGTTCATGTTTTCTTATGCATGATACAGGGATGATGTCAGGATTTCTTTTTTGTGGTTTGTTCCATTCCTGTAGCTTTTCAGTGCATGTTAAGAAAAGCCCATATTCACAAAAATTTTGAAAAGCATAGCAGAGAGCAGCTACATGTTTGCATGATGCCGTTGGTCCTTTACCACCTGGACAGCCACATATTATATCATAGGTAGATTGGATGGATAATGACAGGTTAACATGGTATACTCTGTCCTTTCTCATTTCTGGAAGGCAACGAGCCCTTACATGCAGCTTTACATCATCCGAAGAAACCTCAACTGCTTGTACATGCCCACATTTGAAGAGGTTAACAGCTGATTGGTTCACAGACTAATCTGAGCATGGTAAAACCATCAGACACTGTTCGAGTCACAAAGTATGCTATTATCTGTGAATAATTGAATTGTCATTTGACGATTTAAACGCACTTCTTATACATTGCCATGACTGGGGAATCGATCTTGTTTCACTTGAGCTAACGCTTCCTGCATTAGTGACAAGGTATGGCATCTGGATTAATGATATTTGTTGACCATCCATTATTTATATATGCTCTAACCCTACAATAATAAAAAAAGGTGATTTGATATTGTCATCACGTACATATGCTGAACTGTGAGGCTAGGCATGAGCTATAAACATTTACATCAAACAATGGAAAAACATAAGTCAAACTGCAGACCAGGTCCACCTACAACCTGCTTGAGAGGCTGCTTGGCAGCCGTTTATATTTCATACTGACGTACTGACCCCCAACCTTTCCTATAATTTTATATAATAGCTATCTGTATCACAGAGCTACATGCATAGTAGATTACTGCCGGATTACCTAGCAATCAAGTCAACAGAAGCAGCTCGACACTGCAACCATCGCTTCAATTGTTGCACCTTTAAATCCGATGGGTCTCTACCACACAAAGAAGCACCAGGTTCATTTAACGTAGGCTTTACTAAATTTGCAAAACTCTTTGGAGAGTTTGGTTGAAGGTCAGACATGTCTACCCACGCTTATTGTCTTTTTTCTCAGCTACCTACGTCTATGTGTCTCTGAGTCTAGTCTCCACCACTGTACCGTAATTATTCATATTCTATTTATTCGTTTTGCAAACGTCCCATTGGACGTATTTGGACTTTGTCTATTGGGGTCCCGTAGCATATTTTGTAGAAGGATCACCGTAGCATATTTAGTAGAAGGATCTTGTACATAACTGTAGCATATTTAGTAGGATATTGTACTTGTAAGATATGTGAATATATTTTATTCTTGTGTGATGATTTTGCTTTAAATAGAACTACATATCAACTGTATTGATTGGTTTCGGATTTGCAATTGGGACTTTCTCTTGTTGTCACCGTAGCATATTTAGTAGAAGGATATTGTACATCACTGTAGCATATTTATTAGAAGGATGTTGTACATATAAGTTATGTGAATATTTTATTCTTGTGTCGTGATTGTTCTTCAAATAGAATTATGGATTAGTTGTATTGATTGGTTTTCGATTTGCAGCTGGACATAAGTGGACTTTCTCTATTTTGGTCACCGTAGCATCTTTAGTAAAAGCATTTTGCACATGAAAGTTGTGTGTATTATTATGCTTGAAGTAGAACTACATATTACCTGATTTTTCTGACGTAATTGGACTTTCCTTATTGGGGTCACCGTAGCATATTTAGTAGAAGGATGTTGTACATCACCGTAGCATATTGAGGTTGTGCATCACTGTAGCATTGTTTAGTAGGAGTTGTACATGTAAGTTATGTGAATATTTTATTCTTGTGTTATGATTTTTGTTTAAGTAGAACTACTTGTTAGCTGTATTGATTGGTTTTTGATTTGCAACTGGACGAAATTGGACTTTGGGGGGGGGGGCACCGTAGCATATGTAATAGTTATACCATGCCTAGCCGGGGTGTATACGAAATACAATATTTTGATAATCCCGAGGGCAGAGCCCTAGGGATCATTAAAATATTACTGAGTGTATTTCGTATATAACCCAGCTAGACAACTGATTTGTACTATGGAAGCCTTGTTCTCTGAACATGCCCAGTCAATTAAGGAAAGCTGTTTGTGTCTGTCTCCCTTTGTGTAATGGTAGCACCGGGTATCGCTGATACTCTGATGCCCAGCCATAATTAACCGTGCCTTGTCACTCATTTGTCTCGTACCGTCTCGACCCAGACTCCATAGAGCTTCCTCTACTTTCGCTAGACTGCCTTTTTTCCTAATGATTGTGAGTTTTGAAAACTTAGTACATAACGGCATGCAAGGGTTTACCGTCTTGTAGTGCTTTCGTTTACTTCGTATATGCATCGGTAACATGGGTATTTTCCCTGTATGTTCTTCACTGGTAAATATATGGGAAATCCCCTATGTATTCACCAGTGACTATGCACTGCTACTGCTTCTGGTACGCGGTGGTACACGCGATATAAACTGATTTCGGTGCCTTTTATCTCTATGGCTTCTATAGTACAAATAGTAGAAGGATGTTGTACTACACCGTAGCATATTTAGTAGAAGCATGTTGTACATAACTGTAGCATATTTAGTAGGACGTAAGTTATGTGAATATTTTATATCAGCTATATCAGCTATATTGATTGGTTTTGGTTTCGCAGTTTCTTTATTGGTAGCAATTTTAGTAGAAGTACTGTATGTTATGTGTATTGTTTTATTCTTGCGTTATGATTGTCCTTTAAATTCAACTACATATCAGCTGTATTCATTGGTTTTGGATTTACAAGTGGATGTTTTCTATTTGAGTCACCATATCATATTTAGTAGAAGGATGTTGTACATGTAAGTTATGTTGAAGTTATGTGAATATTTTACTCTTGAGTAATGATTGTGCTTTAAAGAGAACTACATATCAACTGTATTGATTGGTTTTGGATTTGCAATTAGACGTAATTAGACTTTCTATATTTGGGTCACCGTAGCATATTTAGTAGAAGGATGTTTGTTGTACATAGAAGTTATGTGGATTGTTTTATTCTATTTTGCTTTAAGTAGAACTACATATTAGCAGTATTGATTGGATTTGGATTTGGACGTAATTGGATTTTCTTTATTGGGGTCACTGTGGCATATTCAGGAGAAATCCTTCTACATGTAAGTAATGTGAATATTTTATTCTTGTGTTATGATTGTGCTTTAAATAGAAATATGTATTAGCTGTATTGATTGGTTTTTGATTTGCAATTGGACGTAATTGGACTTTCTCTATTGGAGTACTGTAGCGTATGAAGTAGAAGGATGTTCTACATGTTAGTATTGTTTTACTCTTGTCATATCATTTTGCAGAACTACATGTAAGCTGTATTGATTGGTTTTGGATTTCAAATTGGATTTTCTTTATTGGAGTCACCGTATCATATTTAGTGGAAGAATGTTATATATGTAAGTTGTTTTATTCTTGTGTTATCATTGCGCTTTAAATAGAAGTACATATCAGCTGTATTGATTGGTTTTGGATTTGCAAGTTGACATAATTGGACTTTCTCTATTGTGGTACCGTAGCACATTTAGTAGAAGGATGTTGTACATCAGCGTAGCATATTTAGTAGAAGAATCTTGTACATGTAATTTAAGTGATTATTCTATTCTTGTGTTATGATTGTGCTTTAAATAGTACTACGTATTATCTGTATTGATTGGTTTTGATTGGACGTAATTGACTATTTTGGTCACTGTAGCATATTTAGTAGAAGGATGTTGTAAATGGAAGTTATGTGTATTGTTTTATTCTAGTGTTATGGTTTTGCTTTAAGTAGAACTACATACAAGCTGTATTGATTTGTTTTGGATTTGCAATTGGATTTTTTCTACTAGAGTCACCGTATCATATTCAGTAGAACATAGAAGTAAGCTTTATTCTTGTGTTATGATTGTGCTTCAAGTAGAACTAGCTGTATTGATTACTTTTGGATTTGCAATTGGACGTAATTGGACTTTCTCTATTTTGGTCGCCATAGCATGTTTAATAGCATATTTAGTAGAAGGATTTTGTACCTATAAATGTTTTATTCTTGTGTTATGATTTTGCTTTAAGTAGAACTTAAAATAGAACTACATATCAGCTCTATCAATTCAGTTTGGATTTGCAATTGGACTCAATTTGATTTTGTTATTAGGGCCATCGTAGCATATTTAGTAGAAGGATGTTGTACATGTTCGTTCTGTATTGTTTTATTCTTGTGTTATAATTGTGCTTTAAATAGAACTACATTTTAGCTTATTGATTTTTTTTGGATATGCAATTGGACGTAATTGGGCTTTGTCTATTTGGGTCACAGTTGCATATTTAGTAGAAGAATGTTGTACATTACCGTAGCATATTAGGTAGAAGGACATCACTTTAGCACATTCATGTCATACATCACTGTAGCATATTTAGTAGGGTGATGTACATGTAAGTTATGTGAATATTTTATTCTTGGTTATGATTGTGCTTGAAATAGAACTACATGACTGGTTTTGGATTGTAATTGGACGTAAAATGACTGAGGTCGCCATAGCATATTTAGTAAAAGGATGTTGTACATCACCGTAGCATATTTAGCATATTGATAATCTATATTATATGTATACATACATATATATATATATA
>JAYJLX010051125.1:0-11442 GCA_036873525.1 Chalinula nematifera | reverse complement strand
TACATACATACATACATACATACATACATACATACATACATACATACATGTACATACATACATGTACATACATACATGTACATACATACATGTACGTACATACATGTACATACATACATACATACGTACATACATACATACATACATACATACATGTACATACATACATGTACATACATACATGCGTACATACATGCGTACATACATACATGTACATACAATACACCAGTGTGGGGATCGCTCAGGCTCCCCAATTATAGTTTTAAGATACATACATGTACATATAGTACTACCATGTGTATACAATTATACATTCATTTTTTATATATATTGTATATAGAAGGTCTTTAGGTGAATTCAAGAGGAATCACCAATTAAGAGCGGCTTTATAGCCTATGCAACAGAGTGGAACTGGATTGAAACCTACAGAGGGCTCATATCATCGAATGGCTAGGTGTGCTAGCAGCTGCTGAAGGACACCATGTGATATTGATTTTTCAGTCACGTCACCTCCGAAGAAGAAAGTGAGGTACAGCCCAAGCTTGGCAGACTTATTAATTACTTAACACCAGACTGTTATATGTACATTGGGATATAACTCATTAAATTCTTGAATAAATTTGTTTATAACACAATTCATTCATAATCATTATCCCTCGCCCATGCAGTGGATAGCAAGAGATATGTGTACGTGAGTTTGTTTGTAAGTTAACGACTTTAAATGACTGGTTCTACCCGAAGATCTGAGCGTTAGCTTCCCTGCACAGTAAACATATCATTTGGGTAATGTTTTGTGTTAGTTACAACTAAAAAAATAAGTATTTGAAGAGATTTGGTCGCTTGGTCATGGAATTTGACTAATACATCCTATACTTTGCGTGGTGAGGGTAAAAACTGAATTGTAATGAAATGAACACACAACGACATTCATGAATTGTAATTATTATTACGTTGGATTATCGGAGACATTGTGGTAGGTCTACAAACTGACTATAGTCGTTCCACAACATTTGAAGGTCTGTCCATATCATGTCCATGTACTTATATATGGCACTTAGTTAACAGTGTGTGGGTGTAACGGTTTAACCTTTTAATTTGGCACACATCTTAATATTAGAATATTTAGTTAGATAGCTGTATACCCTCGTGGTCAACTAGCAACTAGGCCGGCCATTTTGGCGTACAACTTTGTATGGTAAAGGTAAAGACTTTTCCTGCAATGAATATTCATAAATTTTTAATGAGCATAGGCGTAAAAATGCATCATCACGATGACAACTACCACACCCCATTGTGGGTTATTTTTC
This sequence comes from Chalinula nematifera, assembly GCA_036873525.1. Taxonomy (NCBI): domain Eukaryota; kingdom Metazoa; phylum Porifera; class Demospongiae; order Haplosclerida; family Chalinidae; genus Chalinula; species Chalinula nematifera. Next base: position 10,135 of record JAYJLX010051125.1, on the reverse strand, counting down.
AGCTTAAGGTTACATGTACATACAGTATAGCCTAATGTTACACGTACATTCAGTATAGCCTAATGTTACACATACATTCAGTATAGCCTAATGTTACATGTACATACAGTATAGCCTAATCTTGCACGTACATTCAGTATAGCCTAATGTTACATGTACATACAGTATAGCCTAATGTTACACGTACATTCAGTATAGACACGTATATGTACATACAGTATAGCCTAATGTTACATGTACATACAGTATAGCCCGTACATTCAGTATTGCCTAATGTTACACATACATTCAGTATAGCCTAATGTTACATGTACATACAGTTTAGCCTAATGTTATACGTACATTCAGTATAGCCTAATGTTATACGTATATGTACATACCAGCATAGCCTAATGTTACATATACATTCAGTATAGCCTAATATTACACATACATTCAGTATAGCCTAATGCTACATGTCCATACAGTATAGCCTAATGTTACACGTACATTCAGTATAGCCTAATGTTACACATACAGCCTAATGTTACATGTACATACAGAATAGCCTAATGTTACACGTACATCCTAATGTTTCATGTACATACAGTATAGCCTAATGTTACACGTACATTCAGTATAGCCTAATGTTAGACATACATTCAGTATAGCCTAATGTTACATGTACATACAGTATAGCCTAATCTTACACGTACATTCAGTATAGCCTAATGTTACATGTACATACAGTATAGCATAATGTTACACGTACATTCAGTACAGACACGTGTATGTACATACAGTATAGCCTAATGTTACATGTACATACAGTATAGCCCGTACATTCAGTATTGCCTAATGTTACACATACATTCAGTATAGCCTAATGTTACATGTACATACAGTGTAGCCTAATGTTACACATACATTCAGTATAGCCTAATGTTACACGTACAGCCTAATGTTACATGTACATACAGTATAGCCTAATGTACATTAATGTTACATGCACATACAGATGTTACACATACATTCAGTATAGCCTAATGTTTCACGTATATGTACATACAGTATAGCCTAATGTTACATGTACATACAGTATAGCCTAATGTTACACGTACATTCAGTATAGCCAAGAACTGATTGAAGAGAGAAATAGAGAAATAGATAGCGGATGATCATCGAACTACACGGGAGGATGAGCATAGAGACCTATACGTGTGCAGAAAATACAGTTCATGGTTAATGAATTGCTATACTTACTACTGTTTGAGGTCTGTCTATCGTGTCCAGGTTGGCGGCATTTAGAACAGACCCTTCTCGATGTCCTGGAGGTACTGCCAGTGGTAGACATGTTCCCTGAAACAGTGGTAGAGGAGTTTCCTGTGTCAACAGAGGGCTGAGAGTTCAAGAGAAGGAGGTTTCTGGCATACGAGATCCTTACACGGTGGTGAACAGTAGTCTCGGATCTTGTCGTACAAGTACTGTTAACGCTCGACCAATAAACCTTTGGGAAGAATGATGGCAGGTAAGTCACTTGCAGTTGGTCTCCATGACTCATTCACTCTTCCTTTTAAAAGATTCAGTGTGGTGGTATCCAGTATTACTGAACTACTGGATGTTAACACTCCCTGTTTGGCTTCCGGTACCCGGTAATACCTGGGATCTTCTCGAGATAGGGAGCGAAGTGGTCACACCAGTTATACGTGGGGATGAGGACATCACCAGACTTTGTTCCGATAAACCGGCTGGTGTTGGAGGAGGCACTGGTATTGACAAAATTCACCAGATCGTCCAGACAGTTGACCTCAGAGTATCTGTTTTCGAAGGCCGAAACACCAGTCTGGTGCGAATTTCGTATGGCTAACTGGTAAGAAGGACAAAGTGATGCTGGAGTTTAGACCAACCATCAACCGCCAACAAAGGTACTACAATAAAGAAAATTCAATAGTACATCACATTTCTCAACACTATACATAAATTTACCTGCATCACTGTATTATTTTTATTCTGACCTACACAGTTGTCAGCGTGAAGGTGAACGTTTGGAGTCCCAATGGAGTGATTTTCCAGATAGTGATGCAGTAGGCTACTACTGTGTTACCACCCTTGCCCGAATCAACAGCCTCATCTATCAAGTAGTTGACTTGAAGTGGAATGGCCTCACAACCGACACCAAACAATCCACACTTCCGTGGTGTTAATTAGAAGTATATCGGTCCAACCTGTTGTGGATAATGCACCTAGAAAGATCGACAGAATAGTGATAGATATTTTTACCTGTTGAGCATAATCAAAACTAAAGTGGAGGCTGAACTGTATCCTTGGCTGTTCGACATACCATCGTATGTGAAGAATAGTCGAAAGGTAAAATAACTAAAGGAGTCATGTAGTACTCTCTCTCAGTAGTGAGGTGTTTCATGGCAACTTCATACACCTACAGATAAACGACGGATCGGTATAGTAAAGGTGAAAGATGTATATGTATTGTATATTAATGTACTATACTTACATGTGATTTCTCTCGCTCAGGCCTGTTGGATATCATAAGAATCAGTTTGCTGTTCTCCTGACAAACAGCACACAAGTCAGTTAGTGGCTTCATAACATTTAGCTGAGGAGTATAGCGCTTCCAGATCTTGAGGGAGGTTGTATACGACACTGAAGTGCCTCCATATATAAGCTCCAGACTTGCTTCTTGGTGGTGCTGGACGGGAGGAGCCTCAACTTAGTATCCTTGTACCATGGGATGCGCCCAGGAAGAACAGCATGATCTTCAGCATAGTTGGAAGTCAACAACTTGTTGGATGTCTTGAGGAGAGAGGTTGGCTGTTTGTCCATGGACTCTATACACAATAACTTCAGGTAAATTATAATATTTCTTAGTAATAAAATATTTTATTTACCGAACAGATATACCATCAGACAGGAGTTTCTGCCTCAGTGTATGAACCGACCAATGCCATGCAGAAATTGAAAGGTTTCCCTACAGACCTGAAATAGAAAAAGGTATATGCACTGAAAGGTACTTTAAATCTGTTCAAAGTTTACCTTTTTTCCTTTATGTTGATAGCATACTCCTGGTCTTTTTCGGGGCTATACTGAATGTACGTGTAACATTAGGCTGTACATGTAACATTAGGCTATACTGTATGTAGATATACGTGTAACATTAGTTTGACAACTACCCAAATTTCTAAGTAACAATCCATTTATTGCCAACATGACATGCTTTTAGTTTTTCTTTCAGTGAGTAACAGATGCAAGGAAGTACCTTAACACAAGTTACACTGTAGCTTGGTGTTACTTCGTTTGTTTTTTTGTTTTGTTTCTTTTTTTTATATAATTATACTTTCATAGGGACATCTATCTAAGCAGTCAAATAGCTTTTCGTATGTTTCACTCCGATAGCTTATGTGGTGAGAGAAGTTTCTTTTGCTTTGAAATAATTAAATTGTAGGAGGATTGAGTGATTGTGGTCATAATGGACTAGAACCATTGGAGCATGGTGGATTGACATGTTTAGGGTATGTAATGATTTCAAATTTGATAAACAACTCTGGTATTTATATTGTAACCTTAATGAAATCCATCATTGAAGAAGGATTGTTCTCAATGCCGAACACAGGTATTTAAAACATTTAAGATTATGCAACGATTCTACTATAACGTAATAGAGATGGATTGCATATTTTTTTTGTGCCACTATGAGATTTAGTAGAATTTCAGTGTGATTGGAATGAACACAGAATTCGTAAAAGTCAAAGGTCTGGAAGTCTTTCAGGCAGACCAAATGATTTCTTCACGATTCCATGGTAATTATTAATTATAATAGTGTGACATGTGTTATCTTGGCTATATCTAGGTTTTCACAATCAATTAGTCAGCGCAGATGTTTTAATATGGTATGATTCATGCCTCCTTCATAACACAATCGTTGACAATTTTGAAAAATAGATTCCCTAAGTAAGGAGCTGGCTCATCACAGTCTTTCAGGCGTGGATCTGTAACAGACTTTAACCCTTCCAAGCTGGTATAAATACCTTCTAGGTGTTGAATCTATAGCCAAGAGTATAACGAGTTGATTGCTGGTGATTAAATGCAACTTACTAATGCATGGTCTTCTCGTTCCTTACTAAAAGCAGTGAGTACAACCTGCAAAAAGGTATCAGCAGTGATAATCATATTTTCATACAATTCCATAGGAGTAAATGTCTGTTTTCGGTGAATGAAAACAAAATCTAGTTCTCGAGCATTGTATCCTGAACCAGTATGAATAGTAGTAATCATCAAGCGACCTTCATTTATTGAATGTGGCATTCGCCTGGTTAAACCAAAGTCACTGCATTCATGAGACAGTTAGCACTGATTATATACAAATGCACACATGCCAGCCCACAATAAACCACTTACGACTTGATATCACCATGTATTAAAGGAGCTGAATGTAGCCATGCCATACCCTTACACACCCCTTTTAAAATTGTAGATTGTAGCTCATGCATTCCAACTCAGTGGTTTAGGTTTCTGAAAATGAGTACAGTATAAAGTTTTACCGAGGGGTTACATTGATGATAATAAACAAGAAATTGTAGAATGAAGAGAATGATACACCTTCAATGAATTCATATACTATTGAGGCGAATCACAAAATCCATCATTGTGTCGATACCTTTAACATATAAAAATTATTTAGTATGCAAGTATACATGTATATAAACTCACTGTGTAAGAGTATCGAAAGCGATGGGATGTAACTCCTTTTGGTCTTCCTGAAACAGCACGGGCGACTTAATACCTGGGACAAGTCTTTCGATATCTTATCTCACAATCTCTACAAAGACAATGGGTTATGTAAACACGTTCTGTTCACGTGCAATAAAAATAACATTACTTAAACTGTGACGTTAAAAAACGCATAAGCTAGTCACATGATTTAATTAAGAAGCAAAAAAATTCAATAAAGACAAAGAATTCAATAATAGTGGATTACTGGATTGCAAATTGAGTTTGCACGATGCAGTATGGGTATTCGAAGAAGAAATAAGGTAGGCTAAAAGACTTATTTGATTAGTCTGTATACCTTTACAGTACTTCAGGACTTGTCTGTTCATTGCTCTGCCGTGTTTAAAAGAAGTAATATGCCAAAAACGTCCATCGTGTGCACAATGGAGGCTAGTCTACTGTCATGGTGCCTGGTTCAAAGAAGAAGGTAGGCTAAAGCATTCAAGCTATTAAAAAGGACTTATTTGATTAGTCTGTATACCTTTACAGTACTTCAGGACTTGTCTGTTCATTGCTCTGCCGTGTTTAAAAGAAGTAATATGCCAAAAACGTCCATCGTGTGCACAATGGAGGCTAGTCTACTGTCATGGTGCCTGGTTCAAAGAAGAAGGTAGGCTAAAGCATTCAAGCTATTAAAAAGGACTTATTTGATTAACCTGTATACCTTTACAGTACTTCAGGACTTGTCTATTCATTGCTATGCCGTGTTTTAAAAGAGCTAATATACTAAAATGCCCTTCGTGTGCACAATGGAGGCTAGTCTACTGTCATGGTGCCTGGTTCAAAGAAGAAGGTATAGGCTAAAGGTTAGTTCACACTAGAAACGTAATTAAACGTAACGTTAAACGTAACGTTAACCGTAACGAAAGCCAATGCATGGGAAGAGTACGAATTGTTAACTTTACATTATAAATTTAACGTTTAATTAACGTAAGCAAACACATGGAAAGAGTACGAATCATTAACGTGACGTTCAAAGTTGAACTTGAAAACTTGATTCAACTTTAGCGTTACTTTAACGGTTCGTACTCTTCCCGTGTATTCGCTTACGTTACTTAAACATTACATTTCTGATGTAAATTCGCCTTTAATGAATTGAAGTATTTTCTATTCATACGTCATGTTAACGTTTCATACTCTTCCCATGTATTGGCTTTTATTTACCGTTAACGTTGCGTTTAATTACGTTTGTAGTGTGAACCAGCCTTAAAGCATTGCAGATATGAAGGACTTATTTGATTATTCTGTCTACCTTTACAGTACTACAGGACTTGTCTGTTTATTGCTCTACCGTTTTTTAGAAGAACTAATATGCCAAAAAGGTCCTTCGTATTCACAATGGAGGCTACTACTGTCATGGTGCCTGGTTCAAAGAAGAAGGTAGGCTAACGCATTCTAGCTATGAAAAAGGACTTCTTTGATTATTCTATTTACATTTACTGTACTACAGAGCTTATTTGTTTATTGCATGTTTGTGATTGACCATTAACCCTCTTGAGCACATGTTGCAATTTAATTGTCAGTCATGCCTACTTCAATTTTACTACATGCTTGCAAGTCATTTAGTTGTTTTAAGTGTGAAGAGTCATTATTGAAGTATGTATATGTGCTGTGTTATTGTAAAGTGCTTAGTGTGTGTATATGTGCCAGACTATGCAGAAGAATGTGTATGTGTTTCTTGGTGTGAAAAAGCTGTTTTGTCAAATTTCATTTGTTTTGAATGAAGGGAATATACATGTATATCCGCGAGGGTTCAGCACTTTAGTGCTTTCATTATATATGTATTCAGGTATAATCAATATTAATTTTGCAAGTGCTTTCACTTAATATGCCTCTATTTTTCTTTCTCAGGACAATGGAAAGTTTTTGAAGTGGCAGTATTGCCTTTAGTGGTTTTTCTGTGGGAGCAAGTGTTCTCATATTGGAGGCTCTACTATCATTGTTCCAAGAAGAAGGTAGGATAAAGTAGTCTACCTATGAATAAAAAACTTCTTTGATTATCCTGTTTACATTTATAGTGGTATTTCAGGACTTGTATGTTCTGGGATTGCATGTGCAAAAGGCCTCTGTGATTGATCATGAACCCGGCCTTGGCAGCGATTTAATTGACTCACACTTGTATGGTAAACTTTATAATACTTTTATAATAATAGAGTTTATAATAATTATATAATAGAATAATAATAATGTTATAAATGAATAAATAAATGAATTAATAATAGTCTAGTGAATAATGATCATGGTAATAGCTAAAAGTCTATACTCTAAAAATATCCAATGTATGGGCCTGGACGGTAGTAGTGTTGAGCGGTTGCTGGTGGAGCAGAATAAAAACATGTAGCAGGATATACTGCAGGAGGAGGTGGTGGAGGAGGTGGGTGATAAACTGGCTGAGGGTATATTAAGGGTGTCTGATATTGAAGTGGTGGTGGTGGTGGTGGTGGTGGTGGTGGTGGTGGTGGTGGTAGTGGTGGTGGTGGTAGTGCCAGTTGTGGTGGTCGTGGTGGTGCCAGTTGTGGTGGTGGTGGTGGCGGTGGTGGTGGTAGTGGTGCCAGTGGTTGGGTGGGGAGCCTGGGGAGGTACAATGGTGGTGGCTGGCTAAGTGGAGGCCTCTAATAATGATGATAATAGTATTGTTTACCACTGTAATAATAACCTGTTTACCACTGTAATAATAACCTGCTTATTTTTGAAGTATTTCTTCTTTTTCTTTTGAGGAATTAAAAATATACTAGGCTTCTGCTGCCCCTGCACCTTTGAAATCGGAATGGTTTGTCCCCGCATCGCATCCGTTGATGTTTTAACAGTCAAAGGAGGCCCCTGGCCCTGTGTTGCCGCCAGGGATTGCTGTGCTGAGGACGATGGCAGAAACCTGGTTGCAGGTGGCTGCTGGCTCTGTGTCACAGAATTAAAGAGAAAGAAATTAGACGAATTGAAAACTGAATACATTGGTGGAATACCTCTCTCATTGATGGCTGAGTGGTAGGAGGAGGCCCCTGACCCTGTGTTGCTGTGGCTGGTGGTTGCTGGCTCTGTGTCACAGAATTAAAGAGAAAGAAATTAGACGAATTGAAAACTGAATACATTGGTGGAATACCTCTCTCATTGATGGCTGAGTGGTAGGAGGAGGCCCCTGACCCTGTGTTGCTGTGGCTGGTGGTTGCTGGCTCTGTGTCACAGAATTAAAGAGAAAGAAATTAGACGAATTGAAAACTGAATACATTGGTAGAATACCTCTCTCATTGATGGCTGAGTGGTAGGAGGAGGCCCCTGACCCTGTGTTGCTGATGGGGGGGGGCCGGGGCCCTGGGCATTGTGGGCAACTTGTGCATAGGTGGGTCTGGTACTGGACTGAGTGGCACCGTTGGCTTTTGGAGTTTTTTCTCTGCCTCTTCCTGCAGCTCCTCCTACTCCTCCTCTCTTCAAATTCTTCTTTGCTCTACTTCTGGTCTTCATACTTATTAGTTAACTTCGCTCTGATCTAGGTCACTGACTTAAGTGTTGGTCTGTTGGACTGTTGGTAGTTGGTACTTACTTGGTTTGTTTATGGAATTGTTTATATAGAAATTAAGTACCAGCTGTGTGAAATAATTGGCATGTGACAATTTACATATGCATGTGATAATTTACATAAGGCGGTTTTTATTGACCAATCAAAACAATTTGTTTATACAGCCCAAAGTGATCCGCTAGGTCAAGATTTTTTTTTCCACTTCACTGGATGTTATTATAGTTAATGAAGATTATGTGTATACATTGATGATTATGCATAATAATACCTATTAATCAGTACTAATCAGTACAATTTATATTCAATATTGGTTCAATCTAGAATAGAATACTCTTAGTACATACATATGAACAGGATTAGATAAGTAACCATGACTTGTGTCAACAAATACTCTCCTATATAAACAAATTACAATAAGTAAGTAGATGCACTTGTGTCAACAAACTTGCACTATTCGATCGGAGCCATATACCTACCCACAGTGACAAGAAAATCACTATAACACTTTATAAGTGTTACTACACTATACGATGATCATGCATTGTTCTTAAACTATAGTGATCTTGATCTTGTGGATTTCTATAGCTATACTTCTTATATTTATTATCCTTTTTATGTTTTTTACTTTTTTAAATTATTTAATTGATTATTAAAATGTCATTTATTATGAAAAATAACAAGAAATACATAAAAAAGTAGTTTAATTTGTTGGGATTGACAATTACATAACAGATGGTATAATAAGAGTGTATATGGCATTAATGAAAATCAAAAACACAAAAAAAAAAGGTAATTATTCATAAATAGATTAGGCTACTGATGTGGGTGTGGTCATCAACAGCTCATTACACCATCATTTTATTTCCTAATCCATCAATTATCTAAAATGAAAAAATAAACAAATACTCTACTACATAAACAAATGAAACTTTAAAGCAACTGCCAAAAAGTGTATGTACTTGTGTCAACAATTACTCTACTATATAAACAAATAACACTTGAAGTTCTATGCTACTTACATGTACATACAGTATGTATTGTACATACAAGCAATTTTACCTTTGATACAGAAGATAATACTGCTGTAGTTAAGTGAAGATCACACAGTACTCCAATTGCTGCCCATCTTTTCTCTAAAGTACCTTCTTAGATAAATAACAATAAACATAAAATTAATATAGCGTACATGTAAATCATCAAAATCATTAAACTTTTGGTCTGTTCGCCAGTACTACTTGAAGTAGTACTGTTGCCACCCCCTCACCGCGTTGAGGTAGACCATTGAGGGGGAAAAAAAAGCGCGAACCAATTAACAACCCATCATAGTAATACAAATAAATCATACACAATATATAAATGGGGTGGTTCATGGTCCTATATACATTTTAGTATTGTTGGCCTACAGTACAGCTTTAATGTTTCCCTTAAAAAGTGCACATATAGTAATGAATGGGTATACATAGCTGCACTTTAGAATAATAACAAAAAGGCTTTTAAGTATTGTTAGCCTAGTACAGCTTTAATTGTTGCCCCTAATAAGTGCACATTACACAGGGTAACTATACATACATGTAGCTGTACAACAATACAAAACTTATGTACACTGTACATGTACGACATATACATATATTATAACTTGATCTTCCAGTACCTAAGTAATTTTTTAATATTTTTATATTTTGTGTACATTTCTGAATCGGCAGGCAGTACTTTCTCGTGTTTTCTGTAACATTCTTTTTCTACATGATCCACTGCTGCCTTTTCTGCCACTACTTTAGATTGCACAATAGCTAAGGCGTCTTTATACTCATTGTATAGAGATGAACTAATTTTACCCTTCTTACAGATAGGTTTAAGCTT
>JAYJLX010051114.1:0-11448 GCA_036873525.1 Chalinula nematifera | reverse complement strand
TGCTGCGCAAAAACGTGACGTTCATACAAACAGTCAATCCAAATGGCGCAACCACAGGCACGCCAAAATACTATTCGCAGTATGACAATCGTAACTTGATTGTAGCGCCTACGCCTGACCAGGCGTACGAAACTGAGCTGCATTACTACTTCAAGCCCGACTCACTGACCGTGCAAGGCGATAGTGGCACGACCTGGCTGAGCACAAATGCGCCGCTAGCATTGTTGTACGCCACTCTGTACGAAGCCTATACCTTTATGAAGGGCGAACCAGATGTGCTACAAAACTATCAGGCGCGCTATGCTGAGGCATTGTCACGGTTGAAAGAGTTTGGTGAGGCAGACGAAGTGACAGATGCATACAGGATGGGCCTGGTGATGAGGCAAAAAAGCTGATGTTTAGTGTAGAAGTTTCCGCCAACGTCGGGCCTGGAGGTGTAGCCACTACATCAAACAAAGGGCACTCAGTGGAAGATATCGCTGAGATGTGCCTGAACAAAATAATGCAGGTTTCTGATTCTGCACCACCCGAGATACAGCAGCAGGCTAGGGCATATTGCGATACACTGCGGAATGTTTTAGTCTACTACATGAAACAGGCTGTCGCTTCGGATAGAACGACCCTTTATAATCTGCTCAAGCAGCAAGGCCATGATGACTTAGCAGAACTCATAAGGAGAATATAAATGGCTATCACGCAAGCGATGTGCACCTCGTTCAAGGTTGAGTTATTGAAAGGTGTGCACAACTTCACCAACAGCAGTGGCGATACTTTCAAGCTAGCGTTGTATACGAGCAGTGCAAACCTGGATGCTGCGACTACCGCTTACACCACTTCTAATGAAGTGAGTGGCAGCGGCTACAGCGCAAAAGGTGGCACGCTAACGAATGTGACGCCGACAAGCTCAAGCACAACTGCGTTGACTGATTTTGCTGACCTTACCTTCAGCACTGTCAGCATTACCGCACGAGGCGCGCTCATTTTCAACGAAGATGCTACTAGCGACCCGGCGGTGTGTGTGCTTGATTTTGGCAGCGACAAGACGGCAAGTGCTGGTGATTTTACGGTACAGTTCCCAACTGCTGACGCATCGAGCGCTATCATTCGCATTGCGTAGGATAAGCAAATGGCACTTGTAGTCAAAGATCGTGTACGTGAAACATCAACTACTACTGGTACTGGTACGATCACGCTTGCCGGTGCTGTAACTGGTTTTGATGCGTTCAGCGAAGTCGGCAACTCAAACACAACGTATTTTACGATTGTGCATCGCGGAGCTGATGAATGGGAAACAGCACTCGGCACATACACAGCTAGCGGCACAACGCTGACCCGTACAGCGGTGCTAGCGAGCAGTAACAACGGATCAGCCACAGACTTTTCTGCCGGCACAAAAGATGTGTTCTGTGTCTACCCTGCGGGCAAAGCTGTGTTCGCTGATGCAGCCGGTGCGGTTAACATCACTAGCGTAGCTATCACAGGTGGCACAGTCAGTGGCATTACCGACCTCGCTGTGGCTGACGGCGGCACAGGCGCGAGCAACGCATCGGGTGCAAGAACTAACCTTGGCCTCGGAACGATTGCCACACAAGCTGCGAATAGTGTCAATATTGATGGCGGCGCTGTTGACGGCATCACGCTCGGCACAAACTCAGCTGTCACCGACGCGCGTGTAGATAACCTGAAGTTAGATGCAAATGAGCTGAGCGCGACTAACACCAACGGTAATGTGCAGGTCGCCGCAAACGGCACAGGTTACCTTGAGGTGCGGGGTAACACAAACGCCGGCAAAATTATGCTGAACTGTGAGTCAAACTCGCATGGTGTTTCTATCGCTAGTCCCCCACACTCTGCTGGTGCGACATACAATCTAGTGCTGCCAACATCGCTGGCGGCTGGTGCTTTATCTGTCACTTCTGGTGGCCAGATTGCGGCAGGTGATCTCGCAATCGCAGATGGCGGAACAGGCGCAAGTGATGCAGCAACCGCGCTGTCAAACTTAGGTGCTGCTACGATGGGTAAAGCAATCGCGATGGCAATCGTCTTTGGCTGAGGGTTAGGCTATGAGTGCACCAAACATCGTTAACGTAGCCACAATCACGGCTAAAACATCCTACTTAGACTTATCAACCACAAACGCCACTACCTTGTTGAGCAACGCTGCTTCAAGCAACAAGGTGTTCAAAGTCAACGTAATCTATGTTGCGAACGTGGATGGCACGAACAACGCAGACATTACACTCAGCGTGAACAGTGCTGCATCAGGTGGTGGTACGGCTTATCACATCGCAAAAACTGTGGTTGTTCCAGCCGACTCTACGCTGGTCGTAGTAGACAAAAACTCTGCAATTTACCTTGAAGAAGACCGCTCGATTGTAGCGACGGCAAGTGCTGCCGATGACTTGGAGGTGGTAGTCAGCTACGAGGAGCTATCGTAAGATGGCCCGCTTGATCGGCAACGTTGACGCTACAAGCTCGCTGTCAACGAGTGTTTCTACGCCCGCGACGAATGCGAGTGCGGTGAGCCTCTATCTGCCGTTCGATAGTGACGTGAACGATGCGAGCGGTAAAGGGTTCACCGTAACAGCCAACAACGGCGCGGCGGTATCTTCAGCGCAGGCAAAATTCAATTCGAGTTTAGCGCTTGACGGCACAAATGATTATTTGACCGTCGCCTCCGGCTCTGAGTTTCAGACTTTTAACAGCGCGCCGTTCACGATTGAGGGCTTCTTCTACTGCACGGAAAATACCACGAGCGACTTTCAAATAATTATGAGCACTGGAACAGGCACGAACAACTGGAATGTCGCCATACGCCCTAGCGACAAGCGATTTCAACTGTACGATGGCACGGCAAGAAGCACCGACGCGGCCTGGTCGGTGAACACCTGGCATCATTTCGCCGTCTGCTTTGATGGCTCAACCCTGCGTCAATTTATTGACGGTGTGCAAATCAGGTCGGAGTCGTACTCAAACCTTACATCTGCAAACACAAACATTGACGTGGGACGACACGCGGCCGCCAGCAATTATTTCACGGGTTACATCGACGACCTTCGAATTACAAAATCTGTCGCCCTTTACACCCAACCCTTCGTGCCACCGTCGCAGGCTGTCGGCGCATCGCTGAGCGGCACAAATGAAACGAACAGCACGACTGGGCTCACGTCGCTCTATCTGCCGTTCGATAGTTCTGTTACAGCTGACGGCAGTCCAATCAATCATTCAATAACGGCTAACGGCGGGGTAAACATCTCGTCAACGCAAGCGAAGTTTGGTTCAAACAGCGCCGCTTTTGACGGCAGCGATGACCAACTAACATTTACATATAACACTGGCCAATATTTCGGGACCGGTGATTTTACCGTTGAGTGTTTTGTTTACATCAGTGCATATTCTTCTGGGTATTGGCCAATTATTTATCTCGGTGGGCCTGGAGCGACAGGAAACTATCAGCCAAGTTTTGGGCTCGGGTTTGAAACCAGTGGAGGCAAGTTAAGGTCGATTGTTGGTGGTACTTACATCGACCATACTTCCGTGACAATCAACACTGGTCAGTGGATACACGTTGCTGCGTGTAGGGCGGATGGTGTTTACAAAACATTCATAAACGGCGCACAGCACGGCTCGACTGCAAATACCAGTGACGTCACTGCCGGTTCTAATAATTCGGCTATTGGCGGTGCAAATTTCGGTAGCGGTGCAGGTTCGTTTTACGGAGCGAACGGATATATTGATGACGTCAGAGTGCTTAACGGATTTGCAAAATATACAGCCGAGTTCACTCCACCTACCAGCGCAGTAACAGCCACTCTTAGCCAGGACCGCAACGACTTGGCAGTGCTATATCTGCCATTTGATGATGGGCTTGAAGATAAAGCGCGCAACCACCCTGTGACGGCGAACGGCAATGCAGCGATCTCTGCCACGCAAGCGAAGTTCGGTGGCAAAAGTTTGTATTTAGACGGCACCGGAGATTATTTGACGATACCAAATAGCGGTGATTTCAACTTCAAAGGGGAAGATTTTAGCATTGAAGCGTGGGTTTATCCAACCGCGCTCAATAGCAATCAAGGGATTTTCAGTAAATGGGGTGCTAATGGCTCAAAAAGCATCAAGCTGGTTGTGGACAGCAGCGGAGATGTGAGTTTACAAGGGTCAAAAGACGGCAGCACTGGCACGCAAGTAAATGTGACAGCAAGCACATCCATTTCATTGAACACCTGGGCGCACGTTGCCGCCACCCGCAGCGGAAACGTTTATACGGTGTACATCAATGGCACAGCAAGTGGCACGCAAACAGTCAGTGGCGACCTTTATGAATCCTCAAGCGATGTGGGCATCGGCGCAAACCGCGCTGATCAAAGCACGAGTCTGTTCACGGGCTACATCGACGATCTCCTTTGTGCCGTTGGGTATGCAAAAACGTATGGCAGCGCACCTTCATCCGCCAGCGGCGGCGAGGTTCAAGGAACCACCACCGACAGCCGCACGTTCTCGTCTGTCTGGAACTTGAACAGTAGCGTTGTGGCAGAAAACTTCAAAGCTGGCACATGGCCAACGGCGATAAACACTCAATTTACATTGTTCTATGCAAGTTTTGATACAAATGCGAATGATGAAAGCGCGGCCGGACTCACTGCGACGCTCAGCGGAAATGCGAACATACAATCATCAACAGCAAAATTTGGATCTGCACTTGATGTAGATGGCTCTGGCGACTTTGTCACCTATAGTGATGGTGTGGCTTTGGGAGCTACTGACTTCACAATCGAACATTGGCTCTACCTTAACACCACCTCAAGCGGCAATGAGGTCCTCGTCGCTAATTACCTCAACAGCAGTGTTAAGGGATGGATGTGGCGTTTGTTCGGCAACAATGCCAACAGCCTTGGGTTTAGCTACAACGATGGTGCGTGGCGTCATTTCTACGTCAACAGTTCAATAATCACTAATAATCAGTGGCACCACGTTGCTTGCGTCTACGATCAATCCGCACACAGCATGGCCATTTATCTCGATGGCGTTGCGCAGACAGTCACTACAAGTAACGTAGGCAGTGAGATTGGCGCTTCTGCAAGAGATACGAATGTTCTCACGATCTCAAAACTTGATGGCTATACGCAAGAGTTTGACGGTCAGATGGACGATTTGTTGATACTCAACACAAAAAGGTACACAGCGAACTTTACACCACCGACCGCAGCAAGTGGTGGAGGCATCTAATGCCACGGTACATACAGTTTGATCCGACGGCTAGTTTCACAACAAACACGATCGGTGCAGCTTCTAACGCAAGTGACGTGAGTTTGTATCTTCCATTTGATAGTGACATCAATGACGCCTCTGCCAATGGGCACAGTGGCACCGCATCGGGCAGTGCCACAATATCAAACACTCAAGCGAAATTTGGCAGCTATAGCCTGTCACTGAACGGCACATCGCAATACGTCACTTTTGCAAATAACGCAGATTTTCAGTTCGGTTCTGGTGATTTCACCATTGAAATGTTTATTTATATGACCTCAAACGCTGGCTCCAGCGCAGGGGACAGACATGCACTTGTCGCGAGAAGAGCTAGCAGTAGCAACAGAAGTTTTCACCTTGGAATCCAGTTAGATAGTAGTAAGCAAAAACTTCAGTTTTCACATTCTACAAGCGGTAGCGGTGGTTCGCAGACAAATTATGACACTGACATTCAATTAAATACCTGGACGCATATAGCGATAGTCAGATTTGGATCGAGTGTTTTTGCCTACGTTGATGGACTTAAAAATGAAACTTCGCACAGCATTGGCACAGATACGATTTATGCTGGAACTTCAGACCTAACTAT
This sequence comes from Chalinula nematifera, assembly GCA_036873525.1. Taxonomy (NCBI): domain Eukaryota; kingdom Metazoa; phylum Porifera; class Demospongiae; order Haplosclerida; family Chalinidae; genus Chalinula; species Chalinula nematifera. Next base: position 5,612 of record JAYJLX010051114.1, on the reverse strand, counting down.
CGGTTTCCGTGCTGAGTCAAGCCAATACTTTCCGGGTTATATTGACGATGTGCGTATCACAAAAGGTTTTGCCTTATATCAAACGAATTTTGTGCCGCCGTCACAAGCAGTGGGAGCATCGTTGAGTGGCGAAAACAAAACCGCCAGCACGACAGGGTTCACATCCGTATATCTGCCGTTTGATAGTGATATCAATGACGATGGGCCACTTAGCTTGAGTGTGACCGCTGCCGGCGGTGCTGGGATTTCATCAGCACAATCAAAGTTTGGTGGGAACAGTGCGCTTTTTGATGGCACAGACGATGCCTTAGTCGTTTCAAACTCTAATGATGATTTTGACTTTGGCAACCAAGATTTTACGATAGAATTATTCTTCTATCAGACCAGCAACTCAAGCCGTAATGACATTACCGGAACATATAGCGGTTCCAGCACTGGTTGGGGAATAAGCACAAATGCCTCAAACACAAATGGGATACAAGTCTACTTTGGCAACAGCATAGTGCTCAACACTGGTGGAAGCGCATACAGTCAAAACACATGGCACCACTTAGCAGTTTGCAGGGCTGGGAGCAGTCTCAAATTGTTTATTGATGGCGCAAATGTCGTTTCTGCTTCAAACACCACAAACATCCTTAACGGCAACGATTTACGTGTCGGCGCAGTATCTTCTTCTACAAATGCTACGTTTCTGTTTTTTGCCGGATATATCGACGACTACAGAATATTAAAGGGTTTTGCAAAGTACACAGCGCCGTTCACTCCACCCACCAGTGCAGTAACCGCTGCTGTCAGCCAAACCCGCAACGACTTGGCGGTGTTGTACATGCCGTTCGATGATGGACTAGAAGACAAAGCGAGAAACCATACGGTGACTGCTTATGGCAACGCGGCGATCTCAGCGACCCAGGCCAAGTTTGGCGGTAAAAGTCTTTTCATTGATGCGACCGGTGATTACTTGGTCATCCCTAACAATGGCGATTTTAATTTTGGCAACGAAGATTTTACTATTTCAGTGTTCATAAGGCCCGACGACGTTGACACGAGTGATCAAGTTAGTTCGGTTGCAACAATTCTTGATAACGACTCAGACGCAGGAACTTCTGGCGCTTGGTTCTCATTGCATCAAAAAAACGCTGGGCTCACTTTTTCAAGCAACAATGGCCAATCTTCTTTCACGACGAGTGATTGCTTGAGCGCCGCTACCTGGCACCATGTCGCCGTAAGTAGAGTTGGCAGCACAACAACCGTCTACTGCGACGGTGTGTCAGTCGGCAGTACATCTACAGCGGGCAATTTTAGCGATACCGCGACGCGCAGTTTGTATATTGGCAAACAAAATAACAGCGGCAGCGTTCGGCGATTTGACGGCTACATCGACGATCTCTTAATTGTCAGAGGGTTCGGAATGGTTTTTACTTCCGCGCCGACAACGGCTAGTGGTGGCGCAGTGGACACTGTCATAGCCGACACCCGCACTTATGCTAGTGTGTTCAGCTTACGTTCTCAATACACAGAAAAAGCTGCCGGCAACTGGCCGACCTAGGAGAAACACTATGGTCATGTACAGCAAAAACGGTGCTTACCCGATCGCAACATTGCCGTTCCGCGATCGTGATGCGAACACTGGCCTTACAAAAACCGCTGAAGCGGTGTATGAGCATAGAGCTAGTTTAGGTTATGTAGACGTAGCGGACCCGCCCATCTATGATGCAAGTGTGTACGATTTGACTTGGACGGGCACGGGCTGGCAACTTGTCAGTAAAGGCGGCTAAATATGTTTGGCTTTCACCCGATTGCAAATGCTGGCTTTAGTTCCCTTGGTGAACCTGAGTTTGTTGCGGTCACAGGGTTAGCCGGCACCTCTGCACTCGGCAGCATCATTCTGAGCGAAACAGTAACACCGACTGGTGTTGCCGGTACAACAGGGCTAGGTAACGAAAACATTGACCTCTCTTTGCGTGCGCTGCCATCTGGCGTTGCTGGCACAACGGGGTTAGGTAGCGTCGTCGTACCGCAAAGCGTAAGCGTCACACTCACTGGCATTGTGGTCACAGGTTCAGTCGGCACAGCAGCACTGATTGATCCAAACGTTTTGCTGACGGAAACAGGCTTCAGCGTTACAGCATCGGTAGGCAGCGTAACTACCATACAGAGTGCGCTTGTGCCTGTCACGGGGCTTGTTGCTACAGGCAATGTAGGTGATAATCAAAACACGAATGTGTGGGGCGAGATTGCACCGAATATTAGTACCGTTTGGAACGAGATCGCCGCATAGGGGTGTTAGATGAGCACATATACTGGCAATACTGGGATTGAAAAGATTGTCACAGGTGCGCAGTCTGGCACTTGGGGAACGACTACAAACACAAACTTTGACATCATCGATCGTGCTTTGAACGGTGTGGGCGCTGTCACTTTGACAGGCACCAGCCATACGTTGACTACAAGTGACGGTTCGTTGTCTGATGGGCAGTTCAAAGTGTTGGTGTTCGGCGGCACGCTTTCAAGCGCCAACACTATCACCATCAGCCCGAACGATGCAGATAAGCTATACTTTGTGTACAACAACACCAGTGGCAGCCAGAACATTATCTTCTCGCAAGGTTCTGGTGCAAGTGTGACCGTGCCACCTGGCGCGACTAAAATCATTTATGCTGACGGAGCAGGTTCTGGAGCAGCCGTATCAGATTTTACTGATCGCATTAGTGCTAGTAATGTCAACATCGATGGTGGTGCTATTGACGGCACTGCTATTGGAGCGAACAGTGCTACCACGGGAGCGTTTAGCACTATCACTGGCAGTGGTGATGTTACTATTGATACTAATACATTCAAGGTTGATACTGCCAACAACCGCGTGGGTGTGCTCCAAGCTAGCCCTACTGTGCCCCTAGAGGTTGGCGGCGTTATCTTCAGCAGCACAGGCGGCTTCAAGTTCCCTGATAACTCAACACAAACAGTTGCGGCCAGCCCCTTCACAGGTAGCTACGCAGTCACCACTGGTAGCAGCAACGTATATGCAGTCGCGCCAAGCCCAGCACTCGGCAGTTATGCAGCCGGTGTGCGTGTGTTTTTTGAGCCAAACCACATCAATACAGGTTCGGCTACGCTGAATGTAAACAGCCTTGGTGCTAAAACTATCAAGACTGTATATGGCGAAACATTAGTCGGTGGTGAGTTAGCAAGTGGCGGTATCTATTCTGTTATCTACGACGGCACAGACTTTATACTAGTCAATGGCACCAACCGCTTGCGTGGGTGTGTTGTGACTACAAACCAGATCACTCTAGCACACAATGTAGTCACGCAGTTTGCGTTTGCTAGTGCTGATATACAGTTTGATACGAGCAGTATTGCAGACCACTCAACAGACTTTTTTACGCTGCCTGATGATGTGAAGTTTGCATTGGTCACTGCATCAATGACTACTGCCGATTCTGTATCAGCGGCTGGTGTCAAGCTGGTAGGTGGCATGGGTATCAACGACTCACCTGGTATTGGCTCATCTACCAGATTCAATATATTAGCAAATTACGTTGACGACAGCACAACGGTGATGAACAGCCGCCGCGCGCCGTTTGTCAGTAAGGTTTTTGAGATGCCGCTTGCATCAAGCGATGCTTCTAGCAACCCAAGGCGTATCGGTGTTGGGTTGCTTGCCAAAAACACATCTGGTTCCGGAAACGCTACGGTCGACTGCACAGTGAGCGTGACAATCCTGGGGTAGTTATGAGCGATCTATCATATGTGAATGTAGAACTTGATTGGGATTTAGGTGCGTTGGCTAGCCTTGCGGGTGCGCAGTTGCGTGATTGCTACATAGCAAACACTAATGAGTTCTATGCACCTGTCACAAAAGATAAGCTGACTACTGAAAAGCAGACATATATGGCCAATGCCGCCACGTATGCCGCGAACCAGAAGTGGGCTGCCGTGCGCATTACACGTAATGACAAGCTCAGTGCAAGCGACTGGACGCAGGTTGCTGACTCACAGCTGAGTAGCAGTAAACAAACTGAGTGGCGCACATACCGCCAACAGTTACGTGACATCACTACACAGAGTGATCCGGCTAACATCACCTGGCCGACGGAGCCAAGCTGATGCGTAAGAAACAGAAGGTATCAGCTAAGTACCTTGCTGGTGCAAAAAACCCTTCTGCAAAGCGCGCTGAGATACTTTCAACGCGTGAAAAGTACAAACGTGGTGAGTATATTGACATTGCAGCAGTGAGTAAAAGCCGTGCCCAGCAAGCCAAAAAAAAGCCCACAAGCAAAAAGAAGAAAACCACTCAGCGCCGCCGCTGAAAAATTTATCAAAAACAAAGCAGCCAAGAGCAGATTTACGCCAGGGCAGCTACGTTCTGTGTATCGGCGGGGCCAAGGTGCCTACCTCAGCTCAGGCAGCCGGAACGTGAGTATGGATGCGTGGGCGCGTGGCCGCGTGAACAGCTTCGTATCTGGCAAAGGCGGAGCGCGTAAAGCTGATAAAGATTTGATGCGCAAAAAGAAGAAGTAAATGCCGCTGACCAAGCTACAGTTCCAGCCGGGTGTAAACCGCGAGCGCACTGCTTACTCAAACGAGGGTGGCTACCGCGATAGTAATCGTGTGCGCTTTCGTGATGGCTACCCTGAACAGATAGGCGGCTGGATCAAAAACTCAAACAGTCAGTTTCTTGGCACAGCTAGGGCGCTGCATCCGTTTGTAACGCTTGACCGCACCACACAAATCGGTGTGGGCACGCACTTGAAATATTATCTGCAATCTGGTGGTGCGTTTACCGACATTACGCCTATACGCCTATCAACTAGCCTTTCTGGCCCATTTGCCATCAGCAATGGTTCTACAACGCTGACTGTAACCCACACATCGCACGGCGCTGCTGCAAACGATTTTGTTACCTTCAGCGGCGCGACTGCGCTCGGCGGCAACGTAACGGCAGATGTGCTGAATGCTGAACACCAAATTACTGCAATCACAAGTGCCAACGCTTACACAATCACGCTGAGCGTGACTGCAAACAGTAGTGATTCTGGCAATGGCGGCACTGTAACAGCAGCCTACCAAATCAACACTGGGCTTGATACAGTCGTGCTTGGCAGTGGTTGGGGTGCTGGCCCGTGGGGCGAAGATGGCTGGGGCTCTGCCAGTAGCCAATCAATCGCCACTGGCACATTACGCTTATGGTCACACGACAACTTTGGTGAGGACTTGCTCATCAACGTGCGCGATGGCGCGATATACTATTGGGATGCGACTACCCCTAGCACCCGCGCTGCATTGATTACTAGTTTGTCTGGTGCTACCAGCGCGCCACAGGTTGCGAAACAAGTGCTTGTATCAGACAAGGATAGGCACGTACTTGCTTTTGGCTGTGACAGCGAAACATCGCCCGGTGTACAAGATCCGCTGCTAATACGCTTTAGTGCACAAGAATCGTTTACTGACTGGGCAGCAACGCCCACCAATACAGCAGGTGATTTACGATTAGGTGCAGGTACAACTTTTGTAACAGCCGTAGAAACAAACCGTGAAACACTCGTATGGACTGATGTATCGCTGCACAGTATGCAGTTTATCGGGCCACCGTTCACGTTTGGCATCAACCA
>JAYJLX010051103.1:0-11449 GCA_036873525.1 Chalinula nematifera | reverse complement strand
GTATGTAGATTGCTCAGTATCGCTGTGCTGTATACCTATCATCATAGCCTCTCTAATACACCAGCACACTACCCTCTTCATCTATACCTTTATTCACTCGTTTAGTCAACCATGTGTGTCTATAATGTATCTATATGTTGTAATATGATTATCTTGACCGATGTGGTCAAGCGGTGGGGAGAATGTGATGAATTGTATTACATATAGTATAATACTTATTGATTTTTATTAATAAAATAACTGAGCATGCGCACTTTGTGCTCAGTAGTCTGTTCCCCAACAAATTCAAAGAACACGGTAGCCATCGCTCTCTCTTTCCTACCTTTTAGAGTGGTTCTGGACCATCGTATTGCCCGTGACTGTAGAGGGAGACGAGAAATAAGCGGCCCTTCTTTCTAAGGGTCGGATATGGCAAGAACGGTTAAAAGTGTGACAGTTTATTTCCCAGTTTATTTCCCAGTCCTCTAGTTTATTACAACAATAATAAAACATACAATGACATGTGGGGGTGGTTAGTGTTTCTTCAGTAGTGGTCTCCAACAATCAAGGATCTCCAGTCCAGTGTCTCTGTTCAATCTCTCGTCTTCAGGCACAAGGTGTATGTTGAGAGCTTCTTTGATGAGCAGTTGTTTCTGTCTCCTGGCCTAATCGAACACTCTGGTCTCGTCCCATAGGATCTGATGATGCCCTTTCCATGCGTGCTCAGCAATACCAGATTTCTCCATCTCTCCTTTCTTCCAAGCGGTACGATGCTCCTTCAATCTCGTTTCTAGTCTACGTATCATCTCCCTAGCGTAGACCTTCCCACAGCTACATTGTACATGGAATCCTATAGAAAACATTCGGGACAGATAAGTTGTGTATACTTGTTTGTTTTTGTTTGTTGTTGGTTGATTATTGATAATTTCAGAACAATATTGTATAATATGTCAACCGAAAACGTTTCCTTTAGTTCTCCCAGATGTTTGACACCGAATTTTGCTGATAAAGCTGCCTTGATTTCATTGATTTTCGTTTCATTCTTTCCAGCAATTAGAATATCATCAACGCAGATACGGATCATTTAGGGTTCTTTTCCCTTTGGATACGTAAATACAGGGATCGCTTTTCGCTTAGTCATGACATTCCAGCAGCGAGGGGCGGGCCATATACTGTGCTTGAGTTTACACACGAGTCGTTCTCCTCCGCTGACTTTATATCCCTCGGGTTGCTCCATGTATACTTCTTCATTTAGATTTCCATTCAGAAAGGCTGTTGTTACATCCACCTGCATGCATGGACATCGAAATCACGCTGTACTGCTAAGGCCAGAATTGTCCTTAGAGACTCGAATTTTGTGACAGGACTAAACGTTTCATTATAGTCCAGACCATACTGCTGTTAGCAACCTTTTGCTACGAGGCGGGCTTTGTATCTTTCCACACCACTGTTAGTTCCGCTTATACCCACTTACAGCCTTTCGGTTTAGTCGCTCAGCGACGCCATTCTGCTCAGGAGTTAGGAATAGTCAACTCATGTCTGATACCGGCTTGCTTCAGGAAACTTTAAAACTCTGAGGAGGTATATTCCCCACTGTTATCAGTCCTCAGTGTCTGTAGCTGGTCCACTCAGAGACTTAATACTCAGAGGTCCACAGACATCAATATGTACTAGACTTAAAGGCACTTTAGCTTGGTTTCGTTTTACCTTTGGAAAAGGTGTTTTGTGTAGCTTGCCTTCAATGCACGGTCCACAAAATGGTAATCAAGTGCTTGAGTTGTAGTTGAAGCCATTCAGCAGCTGTTGAAGCCATTCAGCAGCTGTTGACTGGCTAGGGTTTGTAATCCCCTTTCATTGAGATGACCAAATCTTCGACACCATGTGTTCGTTCGACTCACGACACTGGTCACAGGCACTGCTGACATGAACTTCTTCGACTGGTTCATAGTTCAAATAAGCTCTTCTTCTTGAAGCCAGTTGCAATGATCTTTTTCTTCTCATCCAGGAACTTGCATTCATCGTCATGAAATTCTAGACGTTTTCCCGCTTTAGTAGTCTTCAATACGCAGATTATATTATACGCTAATTTAGGCACATATAGGACATTGTGGAGTCTGGAGTGTCTGGTTTTTCCATTGCTCAGACCAGTTTCAGTACCACTTCTCCTGTTCCGATAGCTCTAAGGGTATGCCCATCCCCTAGTGAGACATCTTGGGGCTTTTGTAGCTTATGGAATTCAGTAAACATCCACCTGTCATTACAGATATGTGAGGTTGCACCTGAGTCCACTATCCACCTTCTTTTGTGGTTACCATCTGTTTTGACAGTTGTGAATACACTGTGAGCTAATAATCCAATTTCGTCTTCTTCACTGGATTCACTGTCTGCTCAAGTTTCATGAACTTCGACCTTGCCTTTTTTTCCTTTCTTGTTGAACATTGTGGACTTCGACATAGACTGATCAGATGATTGGTTGCGTTCTGGACAATTTCTCTGTATATGACCAAACTTTTGACATCCATAACATCTGGGTCCTTTGGCTCTTCCTCTGTGCTTCCTGATGAGAGCACCATCAGTCAAATCATTGGAAAGTCCTCGATCTCTCAGCTTCCTCTCTTCATGCATTAGTCGCTCAGTGACTACTTCCATTGCTGGTACTGTCGAGTTGGCTTCCAACGCTGTGACTAACGTGTTGAATGATTGCAGTAGGCTGGCGAGCAAAAATATTACTCTGTCCTCATCAAAGATTGCATCACCAACAATCGACAGCTCTTCTAGCATAGTCTTAATGTGTTCCTGTACTGATTCATCATCTTTTGGTCTCAGGGAATGTAGCTTCCGTGTTAGTTGCAATCGACTGACCCATGACTTCTTTTGGAACTGGTCCGACAGTTTCTTCCAAACAGCCACTAGATCATCTGGATCATCTCCAATCAAGTAGAGCAAGGATGGGTCAAGGGCTCATGGCTAACACTTTGTCCTTTCTAATGTTAAAGCGTTCGAGCTCCCTAGCATCTCCTGGAGCTTTCTCTGTATACCACTCACGATTGCCCATAATCCTTTCTTGAAAGCCATGGTGTACTGCACTTTCCTCGTTGAGTAATTTGATCCATTCAACAGAGCTACCGATACAGACTTTCCCTCAGCCATAACGTGTTGGGCTCATAACCTGTTGAACTTTTACTGTCTACAAAAGATGGTATACAATGAAATCTAACTAACAAAACAGTCAATTTATACTAAAACATATTGTGGTTATAGGCTTGCCTATTGGTTCAGGCCTGCCTGTACTGACTTAAGCATAAATAGATGCATCATGAATATGATCATAACAGTTCAAAGTGTCATGTTCCAATATTACTCGCCATTTTGTTTCTTGTGACGTTTATGTGACAAACTGGCGAATTTCATTAGGCAGCACAAATGTCTTCTACAAATCGACTTCCTGGGCCAAGAAATGTTTTATATACATGTATGGTGTACCATAGACTACCTTTTACCCGTGGGAGTCTGGGCACGAGACTATATACCATGCTTAAAGCCTTGTAGCGATGAGTACCAATTAAGTAACAGGTGTGTGAAATAGTCGCATATACATTAAGCCTATTTCAAAATCCTGTGAATGTACATGTACATATACACGTTTTCTCGATCCACATCACAGTGATTCCAAATGCCCATCATTATTTGTAGGGTCAGAATGAATGCCAAAAATCCCCATTCGAACATTCTACAGTCCTTTAATGTTCAGCATAATTTAATTTTTAGGCCTCCAGCTCATACATTTGTCAGTATATCAATTAAAGCTTTCAGTATACAATATACTGAACAATCACATAGCACATAGCAATAAAATTAATGAAAGACTGATGATCATACAAATACAATAAACAATTAAGTAATTAAAGGACTTCATTATACTTGTATTTTAAACACCTCAAATTTTTTATTTAAAAAACAAGGGCATTGACAATATCTGGCTTTAGACAGTAACAGAATTTTGTGACAGTTAACCCTGCTGTCGAAAAAAGCCCTTCACTCTGCGTTGAAGTAGCTGGAACGTAGCTTTAGCAACTAATGCATGCGACATGCATGTGCATGGATATTCAAACTCATCAACTTTCCACCACTCTATGGGGTCTGAATTTAGCCTTTCAGCGAAGTACCTTTTACATTCGTCTTTTATGCCTGACTCATCTTCATCAGCAGCTTCATTGTCATTTGCGGCATAAGTGGATTGTAGCCTCAACTGCCACCATGCAGTTGATGGTTGTATATACTTGAGGTACAGTCGTGTCCCCAGACCATCCTTTTTGCGAGGGTTTGGCTACGCGAGACTGGCAGTAATTTGTCATTCGAACACTCCATATTCGGCAGAATGTTCGAATAATTTAAGATTCGTTCAGGCCCTAAATTTATTTACACGGTGGTTCCCCCTTTTGTATTCAGGGGGAACCACCGTGCAAATAAATTTAGGAAAAAGCTGTCCGCCATTTTGTAGGGATGAAATGTACATAAACAGTAGGCAAAAGTATAAAAATACGGTTTGATAAAGCATGAACACTTCTATAGGCCAAAAAAAGACTAGTATACGTTGCAAACTTTTGTCATTTATGTTGCTTGAACAAAGAAAAGTAGACGGGTACCTATTTCAGCCATAGTTTTTGTCCCTACAACAGCTTTTTCAGTCACACCCACAAATTAGAGCAATATTCGGTCAATTTCCTTTGATCTGTTATCGCTTTAAGGGGTCGTTGTAAGAGAGAGCTGAATAAACTATACTAAAGAGGGGGACCACTGTTCAATCTTCGTTCCATCTTAAAAACGGTCGTTTTTGAAAACGAAACGTTAACTTTTTTTTGTCCACTACTGTATGTACATTCTTCAAGTGATAATTACGTTTTTGCTTATAGTGCAATGGAATTTTATATATCCTTGGACTCATCTAAAATTATATCTCAAGTGCTCCCAGTATTCTCCTTCTGTGTTCAATTTAAAGTTGAAAAGTTTTTCCTAATATCGGTTCTTCATTACGAACAGTTAATAATTTCAGTTTATTTATTTGATCGAAGATCGGAAAATCAGATACGTGGCTGCACTACATCTTTCGCAATGTTCTTTATTGAAATGGAAGATAAAGACTTTAATATGGTCAACAATCGCTATGAATTTGGCATTGCCACTTTCATTTAGGTCATCATAATGTGAGATACTGAAGCCTTTTATATCAAAATGAGTTTTAGTGAAGGAATACAAGTTCAGTCTCAAGTTTTTGCCATACCTCGATATTCAGAAGCTGAAAGAACAGCGATGCTATATCAGTGTTACTGAGTTAGTTAACGATGAACAACAGATTAAGTATCTCTAGTTATGAGACACCTGGTTTCACCATACCCATTACAATGTATACGGGTGGTGGGGATATTACAATAATCCCTGATCTAATACCTAGAAGCATTAGCTTGACTCTAATAGAAGAAGTGGAAGATAATAAGCAGGTTGGAAATTGTGCCACAGTAATTGGGAGTAAAATTAGAGATTTAGAAACGGATAAAATAAAAGGACAGCTGATAGCTGATACAATATGCGTAGTTGGCAAATCTATTTATAGAAATATAAACAGCTGTAATTGTTCAAAGGACTTCCTTTTTTTAGCATATTGGTTACGGTATCCTTCTGTCATCAACAGGAGATTTTGGTTATGTCAATATCATATTCGACTTTGAAAAACAACAGACATGCTACAAGGAACTGTACTATTGTAAGTACCCATCATGGATAGCAATATTTTGATGAAGTGTTTAATGAGATACTGACTGTCTTAAATTCCTAAATGAAGTCCTCATGTACTTGGAATAATATTAAATTACTTATTGAACATTCTTGTATGATTTTGACACTGAAAGGAAAAAAAATAATAGTGTATTTTTTTATGAAGCAGTACTATTATACCCTATAAGCATGATACCTCTTACATGTAGAATATTTTGGGATTGATAGATGGAAATATCGATCAGTGTGAGTTTAGGAGGGAAATGTATAGTATTATGTCCAGAAATCAGTGGTCATGCCCCGGAATATTTAAATTTTTTCAAATTATTTAAAAAATACTTTAAACAAATTTGTATGAAAACGAGTAGGACACTCAACTTATAACTGTTCGTATACACATATAGTAGTATCTACAACTTGGCTTCACTCGGTTTATGAAACTTCAGCTTCTTCTCTATCCATTCGTGTGTCATTCGTCTTCATCAGGTTAGTGGCCACTCGCGGAAATCTTCACAAAGATTCGAGGTCTCTCCGCCATACATAAGAGTAGGAGCGGCCATGACGGCTCGAAAAAAATGGCGAAAAATGGCCTTAAATTTGTGTTCAAAAGGGGATAACTAAAAAACTATAAGTGTTATAAACATTATGCTTTTATTTTTACCTATTCTATTCAGCATTTCTCAATTTTTGATCCTATTATGCTCCCAGACTCACCTATTATTCTCAATTATTCCCGCCATAAAATCAAGCTCAAATTATAATGAAGTACAAAAAATAATTTAAAAGGTGGGGAATGTTTAGCTCAGTTTCACCTATTATAGTAAATTGCAACGATAAAAGACAAAAACAAATTAATGATTATAATTGATTCAGTTCTATAATGAATTAAACTAGAACTCTGTTTATTCCTATTATTCTCCATTTTACACCCATTATTCTGGAATAATTCTTGATGCTTTACTTCACCAATTATTCTAAAAATTATGCTGGCATAATAGGCTCAGGCTTAGATACAGCAAAATAAAAGCGTACGACGTAAGTACCAAATTAAGTGTTATTCTATATGGTAGTGTTACATACAATTGTGTATTAATTATATTTCTATTGTTTGGACACTTAGCTCACTATAGTGATGGATACAGGAAAATACTGGAAGAATGTACATCGTAAGTACCAATTAAGTATTATTTTTATGATATATACAATGTGTATTAATTAAAATCTGTTGGCTGGACACTTAGCTCACTATAGTGGATACAGCAAAATAAAAGCATATGTTGTAAATACCAAGTTAAGTGTTATTCTATGGTAGTGTTACATACAGTTGTGTATTAATTTATTTTTCTGTTGTTTGGACACTTAACACTATAATGGATATAGATATAGTACAGCAAAATACTGGAAAAACGTAAATTGTAAATACCAAGTGTTATTAATTTTTATGGTATATAGTGTTACATTCTTATGGTTGGACACTTAGTTCACTATGGATATAGCAAATAAAGAAGAACATACAGTGTACGTCGTATTATTTTATGGTACGTTAAACTCTCAATTCACAAACATCAATTTCTTGCAGTGATCTTTACAACACTCTTAGGCTCTGTAATGGCTACTAAGAATGGCCAGATGCAGTGTTTCTGTACAGACAAACAGGTAATGCTGTAGTCAGAAGTTCAAAATGTACTTGTACATTACGGTAATTATACTAGAGTGGTGATAATAGGGAATGGAAACTCATGACTATAGAGCTTGACACTTCTTTTGCAGGCCATTATGTAGTGTAAAAAAAACAACTTTTGTCCCACGTATATAAGAGTTTCCAATCCGTTACTCTATTATTTATAATAAAGGTCACTTAGTAGCACAATAATTATTATATTTTACATGTACATGTACATAAATAATACTATATGTACACATACTGTACCGTACATGTACATGTATGTGTACACAGCGGTACATGTATGCATCCTGCAGATCTTATTTCTTGCCCTATACCCAGGAAAAGATGGTCCATGCATACATGTATGTTTGCTGCTTTGAATGTACCACTCTTTGTTACAAACATGCATGTGTACATATACATCGATACCTACTGTATAAATGTGTTGTGTTTGAGTTCATAGTGAAAAGAATCATGATTCTGTTGTATGTTTAGTTTATAGACAACGGGTGTTTGCAGATGAACATATCCTTGCTGAGGCCTCCGCCGGCATAAATACGGATGGACGGTGGCTTCAAACTGAACAGTGCATGTAGCCACTCTGATGATGTTGGATGGTATATTTGGTATTATTTGGTACAATCATTAATTTTAAGTCACAGATTATTTTGTGTCATGCAGACCTGTGCATATAGTGTTACTAAACAAGTGTGTACTGCGCCAGGTACTGAGCTCTGAAAGTCATATTATCGGCAAACAATTAGACACCTACATACGAGCTACCAAAACTACGAGTATGTATATTTGCCTTTCCACCCCCCCTCCCCCCATTACCATATTGCGCTGAATGGCTTTAGCACATGCCCCTCACTTACACATGTCCAGAAATAATTGGTCATGTCACAGAAATAGTATAATCATATTCATACTTTGTTAATCATATTCATCCTTTGCTAATCTATTCATACTTTGTTAATTATATTCATTATTGATAATATTTGTAATAACTATTAACTAACTTTGATAACTATTAATTTAAATGGCCGTTTACACATAAAGTAACGTAATAGTTTCTTAGTTTCTTGCTCTGTTTAAACGCTGAACAATTTTAAAAAGCAACAAGTTCCCACTGGTAAAAAAAAGATGGCCAGTTCTGGCTGTTTCGAAGAAGAAACAGCAAAATAAAGTGGTCGCACTCGACTTTTGGCGAGAAGGAAATTGTCTTTGAGGAAGTTTCCGCAGCAGCCTAGGTCCTGGACGACTATGTGAAGGATACTATAAGGTAGAGAACAGTTAGAAATACCGATTGAAGTATAATAGGCTCAGCCTTAGCTATAGTGAGCTAAGTGTCAGAACAACAGAAATCTAATTAATACACAATTGTTAGTTATCCCTTGTGTGGGCAAAGCCATAGCGAGGGATACAGTAGTTGATGGGTGTTGTTATCTAGTTAGTTAGCATTTTAAAAATGAGTGAAGGAGGGATATAGTGTTAAGGCAAATTTACAATATGACGCTCTCGCGACGTTACATTAATTGATGCTAGAGTTGAATCCTTTGGTCAACTCCAATGTAAAAAAGGACAAATTGCCCACGCTAAGTTGAGCTAGGGTAATATTGTAAACCAGGATTTAGTGTACGTGACTAATGTTGAGCAGCTAACCCCGTGTTCTATAGTAATGCTAGTGTATACACGATATAGTAGATTAAATCATGTTGGGTAAGTCATCACCGCACCCTGTACCGGGAGTCATGTATAAAACAAAACATATAATACATGTTGCTGTACAGCATAAGCGAGTATACAATTGTACATAATTATTGCATTGTAGAGTACCGTATAGCGGTTTTTTTTCGTTGCAATTAAATTTCGCAAATTGGCTTAAAACTGAATATTTTCCAACTTGCATCGCTTCCTGATAAAAGCCAGTTATTCATAGACGCATGAGACAATGTTTGTTTACACAAGGGTGGGCTTATAGTTCAGCCTGTATAGTTAGATAAGAGTGCATTGTAAGGACAGCTGATTCTGCCATTTTGATTCCTGAAAATCGCGAAATTTCTTATCCTCGAAAAAACCCCGCCATACGTATTACATGTCATCATATTATAGTATACATTATAGTGCATGTACTGTATTATGTATAATATGGTGTCATATACTAACACAGTAATCATGACTCTCATAGCAGCTTAGAAGGGTCGAGGTCTTCCGATGGCATACTAGTCATGTTTGGACATCCATAGTGCCTCCTCCTACGTAAACAGTACTACATGTACATACAAGTACAGTATATACTACATTATGGTCCCACATTGATCCATGCATAATCCATTAACGAAAGGTTATTTTATTATATTCCAATTATATCTTGAGGAGTGGGGAGTTCAAAACCTTTAAAAAACTTATTTAAATAAAAAGGTCATGAGCTGTTAATTAGTTAATTGGGGGGGGAGGGAAGTAGGGGAAGATTCTTTAATAGTTGAACCATGCCTTAGCCGGGGTGTATACGGAACACACAAGGTAATATTTAAAAAAGTATTACTGAGTGTACTGTATTTCTGTGTACTTTCAGTGGTATAACTGACTTGTGCTATAGAAGCCTTGTTCTCTGCACATACCCAGTGGATTAAAGAAAGCCGTTCGAGTTATAATTTTATTTATTTGTGGTCAGCCATAGTGGCTCTTCTTTGCTTTCGAGTCTGTCTCCCTTCATGTTTAGTCCGGCAGTGCTACCGCTGATACTCTGATGCCCAGCCGTTATACTGACCGTGTTTTGTCATTCGTCTATTGTACTTGATCCAGACTCCATAATGCTACCTCGACTTTAGCTAGACTACTTTTTTTGTAATGATCGTGAGTTTTGGTGACTTTGTATAATACATAATGGCGATAACTTATAGTACCTTCACTTATTTTGTAATGCTCCGGTAACGTTTGGAAACCAGGGTATTTTCCCCGCATATTCTTCACCAGTGCCATTACATAGGGGATTTCCCTATATTCACGTATGCAATATAAACTCGTGCCAGCACCTTTGAAGAATTAGGCTTCCATAATACAAACCAATGCTGTAGCATACTAAAGTCTGTTCACATTAACTATGACCTCCATAAAGTTCTCTATGTATAAGAGCATAAGGTACATGTATTAGTAAATTTTTGTACCAATGATAACTTTTGAGGAACACTTGAAATCAATATATACATGTACATGTAGCTTTAGCTTACATGACCAAGGACAAGACGAACATTTTCATTCAAAACTGAAAGCTGCAGTACAGTCTGTCGTAAAGTTAGCCTTGTTTTCATAAGGTTGTAGTTAATGTGAACAGACTTTAGTGTACATGTACATGTATTCGTGTAGCTATTGGGTCATAATACACGAACAATGACTCGATACAGTCCCGTACATGCATGCATGGTTCACTAACCACAACAGTTGGTAATGTAATTATCTTCACCATGTGTTATATGACTGGTCTAGCATTGGTCCAGTTATTATACACATAACTCCTCATCATCAAGTAATCAGCTTTGAAGTAACTGTAATGTAAGTATACACATATTATACAAGTGAATCATAATGTTACTACCTGTCTCTCCGTGGTAATCGATCCATGTCACGAGGCATCAGTGGTTTACTGGTGGTAGGATCACAAAAAAATGGCAGCAAAAACTGCCGGCCATTGTTAATTATTGCCTTTTTGTCCTACAACATGGCAGAATGTTAGCTCCGCCCATTATTAATTGCTTAGCAGAACAGCCCTATTCCACAAATTTCAACTTTGCAGAGACAATTTAGCTAAAATGAAAAATCTGTCAGTTGTGAAATTACGATCTGATAACAATTGAACATAATTTAAATAATAAATTATTCATATTGTTCATAAAGTATACTGGGAAAAACTAAAACACAAAAAGTAAACGATCGAGTAATTTATTAAGGTTACATGTACATACAGTATAGCCTAATGTTACATGTACATACAGTATAGCCTAATGTTACACATACATACAGTATAGCCTAATG